>APFE031564508.1:34584-82734 GCA_000404065.3 Pinus taeda
AACAAGACCTTAACCAATCACCTTACAAATAAATAAGTTTAAATAATAATATAAATAACAAAAATTGAATTCCTAATATTAAACTATGAATAAGAAGCATAATTTTTTAATGAAAAGCAAACTAATATGCAGTCACTAAATGTGTAATAAGATGTTTGTAGCAAATATAATAATAATATCCCATTGTATAATTTTAGGATTATTCTGCAAAATAGATAAATTGTTCCTCCTATTCTAAATATATTAACATTCAGTAAAAAAATAATCATTATTATTTTCAATATATTTATGACCTACACAATTATACTAGGAAAATATCACACTCACTCTCATGTGTTATTCTATATATTAGTAATATATGTGATTCGTTGCGAAGAATGATGTGAACGTAATAAGGTTGACGACATTTCTTCGAAATTTATATGGAGAAATACATAGACTGCATTTATGCAAAACTTATTTACAAGCAGGTTAGGGTCGCCAACCATTCAAATTAAACATTAGATTAGAAAAGAATTTATAATTTCTGCTCATACAACTAATACATACACTGAATTGTGAGGACCCATGGCCAGGTTGCGTAGGGATATGGTAGATATGTTGAAGTAGTTGTCCTTGTTTTTCTCCTATATATAGCATAGAGCTGTCAGTAGTTGGGCACCATATTTCTCAATGTGAAAATAAAAACAAATCCAAATATCGTTGTGCACGGTCATGCTTCCTGAAACCTATTTAGGACAAAATAAAATGTCACATTGTGTTGGACAAATGAGAGTTAGTGCTCCTTGTGTTTAGCGACATCTGTCTAATAATCTGTCGAGGATTCTTCAACTTTAGTGTTATATTCATTTACTATAACATATGAGGGTTTTGGTTTAATGAAAATAGATTTTTTTGTTTTGTTTTGTTTTTTTCAATCTAGGATAATTGGTAACTAGTGAGAGTTATTCTGAACAGGTCTAGGATCAAATTCCACTAGCTGCCACTATAAACCTAGGCTAGGTGTAACAGCCTGCAAGCCGCACACAATAGCAATTAACTTATGCCTCAACAAGAGTCGAGACGTATGCTCTGGGGTCGCCTACTCTTCTAGCCAAGACACAATAGGCCATATAGTCAATGAGATTTGAACCTTCATCTCGTGGGTTTCACCCAGCGAAACGTACCGTTAAACCCCATATCACTGTATGGTTTAATGAAAATAGTTATTCAAACAAGTCGTATAGAGCCAAAGGTCTCGGGAGGGAAAGACATTAGGTTCTCATCAAGGTAGGTTGGTGGTTGAACAAAAGTTTTATGATAAACATCAAAACACTTATATCATAATGCATTTTACATTATCTACATTAAAAATAATCATAAAAATCAACTAATTTATAACTTTGTTTGAAATTATTATTATTAGTAATTATAGAAGGAAAACATATATACATTTGAAAAAGAATTAATATTATTCTTAACTATGGAAATTCAATATGACATGCTTTGATATCACATTTTCTTTAATTAAGTAATTTGAGATAAGTTAATTAGGTTAATTTCTTAAAATTCGATCTCTGAAACTACTTTAAATATTTTCCATATTCCAGAAAGGTTAAAATCTCTACCATCCACCTAATAATTACATATAATTAAATTAAAATTCTAAAAGACCTATTCTAAAATAAACAGTACTTGTTAACATAAATATCTATATAATATCATCAATTCTATTCTACATGTAGTTATTATATATTTATTTTTACTATATTTTGGAGTTATCATGCTCATGTTGTTTGCTCTTAATCAAATCTATTTAATTTTTGAATTTTCATAATCTTGATCAAATCTCTCTCTCTCTCTCTCTCTTCTCTCTCTCTCTTCTCTCTCTCCTCTCATCTCTATATATATATATATATATATATATATATATATATATAGTTAGAAGTTGCGAACTATTTCCCTATATTGTTTGGATAAGAGCTAAGATTGTTTCCTTTGGCTTAGTTTGTTTTTCCTACTCTAAGGTTTTAGAAAAAACATATAAAAGAAACTTTTTTGTTTTATGTAAAAAGGTTCCTTATGTAATTTTAAAAGTTGTGGATGGATTTAGAAAAAATATGACATGTTTTTGTTTATCCATATAAGCCTATAGATGCAATATGAAAAACATAAAACAAATGGAGAGTGGGTTCAACAGTTGGGATAATATATGTGTGTGATTGGGTTGTTGTAAATCTCCCTTGAATAATAAGAATAACGATTATCATTGCCCCATGGATGTTTCCCTCACAAGGAGGGTTTTACCACATAAAACTCTGTGTCATTTATGTCTTCGATTGTTCTGCTATCTTGTTTATTTTCTATTATTGTTGGCATTATTATGCAAGTGTTGTCCTTGATGGAAACTCACACAAAAGACAGTTCATAGTGCAACAGGTTAACAACAAAGGATTACAAATCAAACTCTAGAGATTGAATAAAGAGAGGTATACGTTGGTTCACTTTGCGAAAGTAGCGTATACACGTGGGTGCGTAGAAAAAAAGAGCGTATACGTATACACGCACTTCACAAAAGGAAAAGCGCCTATGGGATGGAACATCAAGGTTTTGGTCCAAGTTATTTGGTTTGAGGTATTTGGTTTGATGTATTTTGTCCAAGGTATTGGTCCTAAGTGGTTTTGGTCTAAGGTATTGCGAAAGGCCAAAAACTATATAAGGAGGAGAAGATCATTAGGCTAGAGTGTGAAAGTATTGAATATCTTATGAAGTGTTAGATCAAATAGGCATGTTATGGGTTTTTAATTATTTTCTTGATCTGAACTAAGGATGCACTTATGTGGTTGATGATGGATCGGGATCATAAAAACTAAAATGAATTATCATTATGTGGTTTGATCATGGAAAGTCTATATCTGAATACTGATGCATGTTGTATTCTGTAAATGTTACAATCTTGGTATGACTGAAGTCCAGAATAGTTGTAAATTTTTTAAGTTGGTATTTGCAGATCTGTATGCTGGTTCACTTCGATAAAAGTGTGTATACACGTAGGTTCAGCACATCAAAGTAGCGTATACAGTATGAAAAATGATGTTTGAATTTTCAGTTGGTTTTGGTGATTGATGCAATGTTTTGGGTTCTGCATTGTGTTCTAGTGACAGTGTTCAGAATGTTCATATTGATTGGTTGTGATTTTCTTCAGTGGTGATGGGTTTTCAGTGATTGATTGAGTTGTGGTTGATTCAAAGATTGATGATTGAGTTTAAGTGATTAGTTGATGCAGATGTATTTGATGGTTGTATTGCAGTAGTGATTTATTTTGAGCTTTAATGTTGCTGATGGGTCCAGTATGAAAATTTGATAAAATGTGGGCTTCAAATTGTGGTGTTGTGTTCCAGGAATATCCAGTCTGAAAATTTATGAAACGTGGTCCCTAGAGGAAGAGAGAAGGTCATATCCTTCTGTAGGCTGGCGCCTACGTAATAGTAAACATATCGACTAGTATAAGAGCCAGGGGGTTGGAGCTCCCTTCCAATAGCGGTTGGAAAATGAGTGAAGGTTTGAGCCTTCTATAGGCTGGTGCTTATGTACTAGTAAATGGATTGGCTAGTACAATAGCCAGGGGGTTGGAGCTCCCTTCCAGTAGCAATTGGAAATCAAGTGAAGGTTGGAACCTTCTGTAGGCTGGCGCCTATGTACTAGTAAACATATTGACTAGTGCAAGAGCTAGGGGGTTGTAGCTCCCTTCCAGTAGAGGTTGGAGAACAGGAGAAGGTTTTAGCATTCTGCAGGTGGGTGCTTTCATACTGGTATGAGTCTGCACTAGTACAAGATTGTAAACATATTTTTCTTATATTAAAAGAAGACAACAGCAGGTGGTTTTTGTCTGGCATTGGGTTTCCACCTTAAATCATGGTGTTCATGTGTGTTGCTTATGTGTGATGGTTTATTCTGTTACTACTGCACACGATCACTGCTTATATGGGTAATGAAGTACTGATGCACTAATTAAAGATCAACATATGATGAATTAACTAAATCATAAGTTTGTTGGATATACATTGGTTGCTTTAAAGACAGTTGCATGTACATGCAAGTTACCTTCACTGAAGTAGCATATATAAATTTGAGTGTGAAAAGAAAAAGTTATTTATTTGTAAATACTAATTCACCCCCCCCGCCCTCTTAGTTTTATTTCCAACAATTATCTTATGAAATTTCAATTTATTTGCAGGTTATGTTTTCGCTGCTCAACTCAGCAAGTGGTATCAGAGTTTTCAAGAAAAGTTTTTATTATTGGTGAAGATGTAAAGTATGAAGTTTGAAATTGAAAAGTTTAATGGCAGTAATAGATTTGAGGTATGGAAGGTTAAGATGCAGGATATGCTTGTGCAACAAGGAGTGGAAAAGGCATTGGTGGGCCTGGAAAAGAAACCTATGAGCATGGATAATGATGGCTGGCAGGGAAAATTTTAAGAACCACCCTAAATTTATATGTATAATAAATGGGCTAATCCCCATGATACATAGGAAAAATGGGAGGTGATTTTATCAATAATATAATATGTATATATAATTTTTTTGGCGAATCTCTCATCAAATTATATTATATTGTACAGTGATGGAGAATCTTTCACTGAATTATAAAATCTTGTAATATCTTGGCAAATCTTTTACTAAATAATAAAACATTGTGAAGTCTTGGTGGATTTTTTGCTAAAGTATGAAACAATATATGATAATAAGAAAACATATTCATTAAACTGTAATATACTAATGTACATGTTTGGAAAAAAGAAACATAATTTTCTCTTCCTACAAACAATGTTCCAAGTTTCAGTGGCCATGTTTGTCATGGTTCTTACAATACACTCTTTGATATCCTTCTATTAGTTTTGATAATATTCCACAACAAAGTTCTTGTAGGTGTTGATATTAACAATGAGTTCTGTTAAGGTAGGAGAGATTAATCTTTTCTCTACAACTTTTGTCAAGTTACCACTTTTTTCAAGTTATCAAATTGCTTTCTTATTCCATAGACTCCAACCACGAGATAAAAAAAAACACATCAAGTTTGTTTACCCCAACATGCTAACAAGTAGTAAGCCCCAACTATATTATATAAGAAAGTATTAGGTATCCCAAAGGCTTGAAGGTGATCTAATTGAAAGAAGTGACCATTGTGAGAATCCTTCCAATCAATATATGAATATATAAATGTAGATTTATTATTATTTTAATTGGAAATCCTCAATTAAATAATAAAATTTAATTGCGTCTTTCCCAATCTAAATTTCTTATTAGCATAATTCACTACCCTCATAGGTCTCCCATTTTTTAACAATGTTGTAACATGTAGATTAATTTCCTTTTTGGTGAACAATCTCCACCTTTTAGGAAAATATGGTGCAGTGGCTCCAACCCCTACAGATCATTAGGACAAACTAAAAATAGCATAGAAGATGAAAGGTTGTACAAACCAACTTATTTTTCAAACAACTAATTCAACATTAGTTCCTAAACTTTTTCATGAATATATCATATTGAGAATGTTTGAAAAATGGTGAGAAATCTTCTGCGAGGGTGATGCAGAAAGAGTGATAAGGTTTCATTGCTTTGAATTTTTTTTGTTAAATTAGAAAAAGTGAATAGCCAATATTAATGGAGATATTGGTATTTTTTACTAAATTTTGTGAAGTGACTAAATGTAGCTTTAACCATTCACCTTAAGTTGTTTTTACAATATAATTTCCTATGTCTATTTAATATCTTCATTATCATAAAAACCAACCTATGTCCATCTTAACTCCACATCTACCATTCTTAGGGGGATGAAATCTATTTATCCCTCTGAGCACTTGGTAGACCCAGAATTAAGATGGATCTAAGATGATAGAATTTCCCCTTTAAATAGTTTATGCTCACATGAATACCATGGCATTACCATGGGTCAATACCATGGTTATCATAAACCTGGGCTTAAAAAATACTGTTAGTAATTTATAGAAATTAATAAAATTAATAATTTATTTTATTTTATTTTTTATTTAACCAAGTTAAAATGTTTAACATAGATTAAAATACAACATCCATTTTTAATCTTGATCCACCAAGCCCTGAGAGGGATCAAATATTTTTTCACTCTATGCTAGTTTGCATATCACAATATTTGATCCTTCTCAAAGATTAGTAGATCCAGAGTAAAGATGGATCTATGTTGGTTTAATTCCCCCATTTGAATAGGCTACATTCCACATGAATACCATGGGTAAATACGATGTGCCATTTTATTTTTGATTAATACTAATATTAGGGTTAATAATGTTTTTTGCATGGTATTAATAATAATCTAGCCCATGGTATTTGGCCCATAGTATTTTTCCCATAGATTTCACCTAAATATAACACATTTTTTGAGTGTCCTTAAATATAAGGTGACTTATGGAGTAAATATAAAAAATGTTTTAATTTGTTTACCATACCTCTCGCTTATTTATATTTTTGTTAATGTACCATACCTCTTTTACAAATATGGTATTTGGCCCATACGATTCACTTAAATAAAACCTCTTTCTTGAGCCTTCATAAATAGAATGAGGGTTATGGACTAAATATAAAAAGAGGTTTTTATTTATTTACCAGACGTCTGGTTTATTTATATTTTTATTTATTTACCATACCTCCACTTTACTTATATTTTTATTTGTTTACACCCTTGCATGTATATAAGGTGACTTATGGAGTAAATATAAAAAATGTTTTATTTATTTACCATACCTCTCATTTATTTATATTTTTATTAATTTACCATACCTCTTTTATAAATATGGTATTTGGCCATAGGATTCACTTAAATAAAACCTACTCTTGAAAATTAGGGTGAATGGAAGGTTGTAACTCCTAATTTCAAGGGCTAAATTTGCCGTTTTTACCCTCTCCCTTAAAATAAGGTGGACTATTTGAGGCGATTTGTAAAAATGTACTATGATACAAAATATTTGCCCACTAAAAATTTAAAACCCCGTAATTTTGCCTAAGGGCGAACATTCGCCCCTAAAATTTTCCATGATGATTGGGAGGACATGGATGCAAGGGCCCTCAGTGATATCCATTTGTGCTTGACAGATGATGTGTTCTTTAACATCGTTGGAGAGAAAACAACTGCAGGATTATGGACCAAGTTAGAAAGCCTTTATATAACAAACTCCTTGATAAACAAAATCTACTTGAAGTGACAATTATACAATTTTTGGATGAAGGAAGGTACAAAGATCTCTAATCATTTGAATTCTTTCAATACTCTTTTATTTCGGTTTTCTAGTATAGATGTAAATGTCGTAGGAGAAGACAAAGCAATTACATTATTGTGTTCTCTACCTAAGTCTTAGGACCATTTTGTAACCTCTATCAGTTTTAGTTCTATTGATACCATTCAATTTGATGCTATTTTGGGAGCTTTATTGTTTGAGGAATATCGACAAAAATTTAGCCTTGAAACCTCAACATCTGAAGCAATAATGACAAGATGTTGATCAAAATAAAAAGATCATAATTTGAGAGACACATCAAGATCAAATTCAAGAGGCAAGAAGAGTAAGTTAAAGTGTTGGTACTGTAACAAATTAGGGCATCTGAAGAAGGATTGCTTGAAAAGAAAGGAACAAGCTACTAAAAAGGACTCTATAAAGGAAGCTATTTCAACTGACAGAAGTGCATGTATTATTGACGAGGTATTGTCCACTTATAATATTTCTCAACATCATCATAATTGGTTTCTATATTCTGGTGCTTCCCATCATATGTATCCTCATAGCAATTAGTTCTCTTCATGCCAATCTATTGATGATGGTGTGGTTTTCATGTGTAATGATGTTACATGCAAAACTGTTGACACCTAATCCTCATGATTGGGTGAATTTATGTAAATAATTAAATTAGGAATGGGAACAGTCATCAGGAGATGAACTGAACAATCACTCCATATTGTATATAGCAAAGATCTACCTGATGGAATAATACACGAATCAATTTTTGCTTTGTGGAGTTACTGCCTGGCCTGACATGGTATCAAAGCCAGCTCCTCTGTTAGCTCATGCTCCTTGTAAGTCCTCTGTCTGTCTGCCATATTCCTTACCTGCACTCTCTGTTTGCCTGTCTGCCATATTCCTTTTATATAGACCTGCACCTGACATTGCAAACGCTCCTCTACCTGACACTGCTAACGTTGCCCCTCCATATTGTCCTGAATGTCCTAGCCTTTCATGGTAATTATTAGCGCTGTCCTAGTAGCTTTCTCCATGTATTAGGTGGTAGCCTGAAACGTTCCTCTGCTCTTTGGTGGCCTATGCACAGCTTCATCGATTATTGCAAGAAACTGAGCTACCAAACTGAGTGGAGATGTGGGGCCAAAGTCTGTTCTTACAATGGTGAAATATAGTTGAACGCTGGTCTGACTGTTATAATAGTTGAATGCTGGTCTGACTGTTCTAATAGGTCAATTTTGGTCATGGTATATTCATTTCAAATAGTTGAATGATTGGCCCGGATTCACTGTTGTTACTGCTTTTTTTGTGAGAAGATGGAATGCTAGAACGTTGTCCTATTTTGTTAATAGACTTGATATGCGTGGTGATGTTTTCTGGATTTGTGTGGTTATTGTGGTTATAACACTTGATATTCATGGTTTCTCTTGTTGACCTATGGGGCCGTAGTCCTTCTCATCATGGCAAAGATGTTTTAACTCTATTTTTCTTTCGCGTGACTGGACTGGACTATTCATCTTGACTAAGATTATTATCAGCTTTGACAATAGAGGTCCGATATGTCTGTCTCATTAAATCTTCATCCTCTGTGTCTATATTATCTGTCTCATAATATTCTAGATTGACAGAAACTTTTCTTTTCCTAGTAGAATGACGTAAAGTGATTGTATGCGACTGTTCATTCATGTTTTCCACTTGAGTTGGTGGAGTTGTAGCTAATTTGTAACTCGTGGCCTTTGAACGCTGATTGGTAACTCGTGGGTTTTGAACATTGATTGGTTACATGGTGTATATATATATATATATAAAAGGTTGTCACAGTGAATTTCACCTCCATCCAACGATTTTGCATTGACCTGTTGACCACATTGCCAGCGAGCCATCTCCTACTCTTTTTCTCTACAATGATACCAGAAGTTTTGGCAGAGTGGTGCTGGTATGTTAATTGAACGCTCTCTGCTCCATATAAAACTCCATATAAACATTGCTGCCTTGCTTTGAAGAATGTTGGTATTGACTAACTAGATTGCGCCTTTTCAAAAAAGGTCTTTTTATCTGATCAATTTGTTGTCTGAACTTTAAATGAAGACATGACTCATTCCTACATCGCAGTTTTGAATGGATGAAGTTGTATGAAATGATGGCATTATGGCTTATGTTGTTTGTTGATAACATGACATATATTGCATGATTGCAGTTGATTCCATTTTTTGGAAAGTAATAGCAAATTATTGTTAGTGTTTTGCTACGAATACTGTAATTATTTTTGGGCTCAGTTCAAATTTTATAATGGAGAAGTTTGCTGAAAAAGTGAAGGGTTTGGAAAAGAAGACAACTCTTCTTGCACACAGAGAAGATAATCTTGCTGAAGATTCTTCCACAGCAAGAGGTAGAAGAGATTTCAGAGGTAGGGGGGCAGAAACTCTCAAGGAGAAAAGGAAGATCTACACTGTATTCGCTGCAAAAGAAATGGATCACATGATGCCTCTACATGCAAGCTACCATGGGACAAAATTGAGCAGAAAAGAAACCAACGGAAAGGTAAAATTGATGATACAGACAAAGGTAAAGCACCTGAATCCACTCACTATGTTGAGGCACAATGTAATATTGGAGTAAATGAAGATTCCTTTAATGCTTCACTTGTTTCTTGGAAAAATGATTGGTTTCTTGATTCAGGAGAAACCTATCACATGACTCATAGAAAAGATTTTTTTGAAGATTTAATTGACAATATTTATGGAGCAGTATACTTTGCAGATCAATCAAAAATCAAGCCATCAGGGCTTGGCACAATCAGGCTTAAACTACATGGTCTTCCAGACTTTCTTCTGGATCATGTTCTATATCTCCCGTAGCTCAAGAGAAACTTGTTGTCCTTGGTCCACATCTTCCAGCAAGGTCACTCCATTCATATGTTTGATGGCAAGCTTGAGGTAAGAAAAGCATCTGACCACTCACTTGTCATGAGGGGAATAGAAGAAGAAAGGCTTCTCAAACTGCAAGGAACATCTGCTCATGCACAACATTTCTCATACAATTCTCATCATGAAGAAGGTACACTTCCATCAAGTTTATTATGGCATGCTAGATTTGGACATTTGAACTATGACAGTCTCCGCTTATTGAAGAAAAATGGTGTTGCTGGTTTGCCTACAATTCCTAGAAAACTTAAGCAATGTGATGCTTGCATTCTAGGAAAGCATAGCAAACAGTCTTTTCATGATTCACATTCAAGAGCACATAGGAAGCTTGAACTTATTCATTCAGATTTATGTGGTCCAATGCCTGTTCCTTCTGCAAATGGAAATAAATATATCATGACATTTATTGATGACTACACCAGAATGTGTTGGGTTTATTTATTGAAGAACAAATCTGATGCTTTTCAAACATTCAAGAATTTTCATAAATGGATTGAAAATGATACAGAATCTCATATTGGGTCTATTCGCACTGATAATGGAAAAGAATACACATCAAATGATTTTGAAAACTATCTTCGCTAACATGGGATAAAACATCAAACAACTGTGCCTTATAATCCCCAACAGAATGGTGTAGCCGAAAGAATGAATAAGACAATCTTAAATATGGTACGATCCATGCTTTTCTTCAAAAATGTAAAGATAATGTTTTGGGCTAATGTTGTTCTATGTGCTGCATATATAAAGAATAGATGTCCATCTAATGCTATAAGAAACAAGACTTCTTATGAAATGTGGTATGGACATGTTCCTTCGGTAAAACATCCTAGGGTCTTTGGTTCCACTTGTTATGCTTTGATACCAAAGGTACATGGAAATAAACTTGGTGCTAGAATTCATAATTGTATCTTCCTGGGGTATTCAAACACCTCCAAAGTATACCGCCTCTATGATGAAGTAAATAAGAAGTTTGTTGTATCTAGAGATGTAATTTTCCTTGAATCATCCAAAACTGACAATGTTGTTGAGCGAAAACTTGATCGGATGGATAGATTCGCAAAAGCAAAATCATTTCAAGAATTTGATAATAAGATTACACATCTTGAAGGGGGGATTCCTATACTAGATCAACATGTGGAATCTTCTTCTGAAGAACACTCCCCCCGCATGAAACTCCAAGAACAGATGATGCTTTAAGTGATGTAATTGATAGAATTGGGAGACTCAATATTGATTCAGTCCCAACTCAATCAATAGAATAGCCTAGACCATCTCAGAAAGGTCCCCCAAAGTGGTTGATGAAGACACTTGAAAGTGTTCATCCTGATGAAATTGGAAAAACAGGAACCAGAAATTCAAACCGGCAAAATGGAGGTGATGTAGATGACTCTAATTCACTTGTTGATACAGATGTTTCTTATGATTGTGAATTGAACTTGTCTACAGATTTTGAACCAACTTCCTTCAAAGAAGCTTCTTCTCAAGATGAATGGAAAGAAGCAATGCAAAAGGAGTATGATGCCCTCATAAAGAACGGCACTTGGAAGCTGGTTGATCCTCCATTTGGAACCAAACCAATTGGCTGCAAGTGGGTCTACAAGAACAAGTATAAAGTTGACGACTCACTTGACAAGCACAAGGCTAGGTTTGTGGCAAAAGGTTTTGCATAGAAGGAAGGGGTGGATTATGAGGAGACTTTTGCCCCCACAACAAAATGGGCTACCATCCAGACACTCTTTGCACTAGCAGCTCAGAACGGTTGGAAAGTCCATCAAATGGATGTAAAAATTGCTTTCTTGAATGGAGATATAAAAGAGAATGCTTTTATGTCCCATCTTGAAGGATTTGTTGTGAAAGGACATGAACATAAAGTATGCAAACTTTTGAAGTCCTTGTATGGCCTCAAACAAGCACCGCAAGCCTAGTATGAAAAACTAACTGAGCATCTTCTGAAACTCAATTTCAATCATTTTGATCTTGATGATGCAACTTTATTTGTTAAGAAAGTTGGCAAAACAGTTGTATATCTTGTGGCATATGTAGATTATCTTTTAATGACAAGGAACAATGAAAGCTACATTGCATCCATAAAGAAGGAATTGGGGAAAAGTTTTCAAATGACTGATTTGGGCTATGTTCATTACTATCTTGGCATTGAAGTATCCCAACATCCAAAGTCCATATTTCTTTCTCAAAAGAAATACATTGGAGATTTTTTGAACAGGTTTGGCATGACAGAGTGCAACCCTCTTACTACTCCAATGGAACAAAACTTAAAGCTCACATCTATTGAAGGAATTTGAGGATCCAACAAAGTATAGACAACTTGTAGGAAGTCTCAACTACCTAACTACTATTAAACCAAACATTTCATTTGTTGTTGGAATCCTCTCCAGGTTTATGCAAAAGCCTGAGGGACATTGGTCTGCTACAAAAAGAGTTCTAAAGTACTTGAAGGGACCTCAAGACTTTGGAATCAAGTACATACAGGTGGATGACTTCAGCTTGATTGGATACTCTGATTCAGACATCGATGGAGACAAAGAAACTGGGGTATCAACTTCAGGATATGCTATGAGTCTTGGATCAGGAGTTGTCTCTTGGAGATCACGTAAACAATCAGTTCCAGCAGATTCCACAATAGAAGCAGAATACGTGGTAGCAACTGAAGCAACAAAAGAATTTGTGTGGCTCAGGAAAATTCTTGAAGATTTGTAGGTAAAACAAGTACAATCAACTCCACTCATGATTGACAATACCTCTGCAATAAAGTTGGCCAAGAACCCAAAGTTCCATGATTGAATAAAGCACATCAATACTAAATATCATCTGATTCGACATCATGTTGAGGCCAAAACATTCCATCTCCATCATTGTTCCACAAATGAGAAAATTGCAGACATCTTCACCAAAGTGCTTGGAAGAGAAAATCTTGAAAGATTTAGAACGATGCTTGGACTCACCAACATCCCTTCGGATTAAAGGGGGGGGGGAATGTTGACACCTAATCCTCATGATTGGATGAATTAATGTAAATAATTAAATTAGGAATGTGAACAGTCATCAGGAGATGAACTGAACAGTCACTCCCTATTGTATATAACAAAGACCTACCTGATGGAATAATACACGAATCAATTTTTGCTTTGTGGAGTTACTGCCTGGCCTGATAAACACAGTTGGGATTGGTAGTATCAGGATTAAAATGTATGATGGTACTGTTAGAATCTTGATAGAGGTGAGGTGTGTGCCTAAGCTTAGAAAGAACTTAATATCTTTGGGAGTGTTAGATTATGTTGGTTATGAATGTAAAATTCATGGTGGAGTTATGAAGGTGACAAAAGACATATTAGTAGTCATGAAAGCTAAAAGGTTTGGGAACCTTTATAACCTTGAAGGAAGGAAAGAAACAAAACATGCCACAATATCATCTGAAGGTGCAAGTGACTCTACTTGTTTATGGAATCAAAACTTTGGTCAGATGAGTGAGAAAGGGGTGAAGGTATTGGTTGGTCATAAGTTACTTCCAAGATTGAAATCTTTGAATTTGAATTTTTGTGAGCTTTGTGTTTATGGAAACCAATCTAGAAAGAATTTAAAACAGGAAAACATGTTAGTAAATGTATTCTTGATTACAACCATTTAGATCTTTGGGGACCATCTCCTAATGTATCTTTTGGAGGATATTCATATTTTGTAACATTTATAGATGATTAGTCTAGAAAAGTGTGGATCTATTTATTGAAAATAAAATCTGATGTGTTTGATGCTTTTAAGAATTATAGAGCTATGGTTGAAAGGAGCACTGGCAGGTCAATTAAATGTTTGAGAAATGACAATGGAACTAATTTTACTTGAAAGGAATTTTAAAATTATTGTAGGGAAGCTAGGATCGAAAGACATAAAACCACGGTTTATACTCCTTAGCAAAATGGTGTTGTTGAACGCATGAATAGGACTCTTCTAGAGAGAGAAAGCAGTATGCTCAGTAATGCCAAGTTGTAGCAGGAATTGTGGGCATAAGAAGTTCTTACATTGTTCTATCTGGTAAATTGGTCACCATCAACTGCAATTAACTATAAGATTCTGGAAGAGGCATGGATAGGTCAACCTTGTGATTATTCAAATATTAAAATTTTTGGTTGTGATGCCTATGCTCTTATTCTAAAGAATCAACATTATGATTTATATCCAAAATAAAAAAGACTAATCTTTGTTGGATATGGTGATAGAATTAAGGGATATATATTGTGGGATCCTACTACCCACAAAATCATCATTAACATAGATGTCATATTTGATGAATCGTCACTCATGAAATCATATGTAGTTGGTGAAATGAAATAGGAAAAAGTACCATAGATTCAATAAGTTCAATTCAAAACTAAATCATCTTTAAGGGAGGAGGAGCATGAATATGTTCATGAAGAAACTCCTATAGAAGCAGATGAGGATACATAAATTTCTCGGGAAATTAAGGAAATATTGCAGCAAATTCTACAAAGGTCTACATCTATTACATATTTTCCTAAAAGGTATGATGATTTTGCTACATATTTTTCTTTAATTTCTAATGATGGAAAACCTAGTTGTTATGAAGAAGAAATGGAAGTATTTGATAATAATAAATGGAACGTAACAATGAAAGAGGTACTGGATGCCTTACAAACAAATAAGACATGGGATCTAGTGGAACTTCCTAAGGACAAGAAAGTTATTGGTTGCAAGTGGGTTTACAAATTGAAGAAAGGTGATGATGATATTTTTCAGAAGTACAAAGTAAGACTGGTTGCAAAAGAATATTCTCAAAAAGAAGGTATTGATTTCCATGATATTTTTTCACTAGTTGTTAAGCTTGTTTCAATTAGAGTTGTGTTATAATTAGTTGAGTTACTTGATCTAGAGTTAGAGCAACTAGATGTTAAAACAACAACCTTACATTGAAATTTGGATGAGGATATACATATGGAACAACCAGAAGGGTTTGTTCAAAATCACAACAAGCCGTTTGTTTGCAAACTCAAGAAGTCATTGTATGGCCTAAAGTACTCTCCCAGTCAATGGTACAAGAAGTTTGATTCCTTCATGAAACGAAAAGTGAGTATGATCATTGTGTTTACTTTCAAAAGTTGGAAAATGGCATATTCATTATTTTGGTGTTATATGTTGACGATATGCTTGTATTAAGAAAAATCATGGTTGAGATCATTAGGTTAAAGGCTCAGTTGGCTAGGATTTTCAAAATGAAGGATCGTGGAACAAAAAAAAAATATTGGGCATTGAGATAGATAGAGATAGGAAAAACGGAAAGTTGTGGTTGTCACAACAAAAGTATTTGGAGAAAATACTTCTGAGATTTGGTACGGATAATGTGAAGCCTGTTTAAATCCCTTTAACTTCCCATTTCAAGCTTTCTTCAAGTTTCTATCCTAGTAATGATGAAGAAAAGGAGTATGTGTCTCGTGTACCATAAGATAATTCAATAGGATGCCTAATGTATGTGATGGTTAGTACAATGTCAGATATTTCACATGCAATTGGTTTTGCCAATATATCCATGAAAATTGAGGTAAAGAGTATTAGGAAACAGTGAAATGGGTGCTTCAGTATATTAGGGGCACAAGTAATTATTGTATCACCTATAATGGTTGTATTGATTCAGTATGTGGTTATGTTGATTCAGATTTTGCGGGTGACTTGGAAAAGAGGAGATCCACTTCTGGATTTGTTTTTACTCTTGGAGGTGGAGCTGTTAGTTGGATGTCGAAGCTTCAGAACATAGTTTTTTATCGACTACAGAGGAAAAATACATAGTTGCCTTGCATGATTACGAAAAGTAAATCTGGTTAAAAGGATTACTAAGTGAGTTTGGAAGGATGTAGGACAAGATGAAAGTATTTTGTGATAGTCAAAGTGTTTTTCATTTGGCAAGGAATCCAAATTATCACAATAAGACGAAACATATACTTGTTAAATATCATTTTGTAAGATAGGTTATTGGTGAAACTAGAGTGGTGGCTTTGGAGAAATTCCATACAAATAAAAATTGTGCAGACATGCCCACAAAACTAGTTTTGCCAAAGAAGCTAAAAGAGTGCCTAGCTTCTCTTGGCTTGCAAGAAAGGTGATGAATATTTTTTGGGCATGATATTTCAGGTAAATTGTTTTCAAGGTGGAGATTGTTTTTGGGATAATAGCTAATATTGGTTCCTTTGGCTTAGTTTATTTTTACTAATCTAAGTTTTTGGAAAAAAAACATATAAAAGGAAGTTTTTGGTTTTATGTAAAAAAAGTCTTACGTAATTGCTTTAAAAGTTGTGGATGGATTTAGAAAGAATATGGCAGGTTTCTATTTATCCATGTAAGCCTATAGAGACAATATGAAAAACATAAAACAAATGGAGAGTGGGTTGAATGGTTGGGATAATGTATGCCTATGATTTGGCTATTGCAAATCTCCCTTGAATAATAGGAATACCAATTATCATAGACGTTTCCCTCAGAACGAGGGTTTTACCACGTAAAACATTGTGTCAGTTTATGTGTTTGATTGTTCTATTATCTTTATTTGGCATTATTTCTGAAATTTCAATTTATTTTCATGTTATGCTTTCGCTACTCAACTCTATATATAGAATCACATATTCTTACACTGAATTGTACCATGCATCTCTCTACACAGTAAAAAAAAAATGTGAAACATGCTTTAGAGATTCATCATCATATCCACATTCTTAACTTATTAATTTTAAAATTTCCACATACATTCCAAGGAACGTCATTGACATACCTCTCTGATAATGTAGCGTCAAATATGTTACAAAATGTTAGTTTTCATGGAAAATATGTTATTCCATCCCCTAGCCTAGGAAGTCTTGAATTCTTTAAAGTCATTTGTCAACTCTTATTCGCCTCCCTATTTCTTTCACCCATTTACCATAATTTATGATGAACAAATCCTTATGTAAATGCAGCATCAAATACGTTATGGAATGTTTGTTTTCATGGAAGATTTGTTATTTCATCTCTTATCCTAGGATTCTTCAATGCTTTAAAGTCAATTGTCAACTTTTAACGTTTAAATTTATGTTTAAATCAAAATTTTTATTTATTATCAAATACGTTTAAAAATAAAATAAAAAATCATAAGACATCAAATTTCAAACCTAAATACAAAGTGTTTATGCTCTTGCAATGATTTTTAACAGAGAATCATTTACTTTTAATATGTCAAGCGTAATATGCCCACTGTACTCCATAAAAATCATAATAGTTATGAAATAGTATTATTATTAGCTCATTTAACGAAATCAAGAAATGGTTAGGTCTCTGAGTAGTTACTAACCACCATGGGATTGCCTTATCATTTTCATTATTTTTCTTGGTTATTTAGATAGGAGAGGTACACGATTTAAACTAACACGATGTACCATGAAAAGTTGCAAGTAGAGGACTTCGTATATCTAATACCAAAGCATATTTTCCACATCCAACAGAATTTGAGTATTGGCTGTATTGGCTACTCAACCTAGTCGACGTTGTTGTGTGTCGGTGGCAATGGCATTCATAACTTTTCTTGATTGCAGGTCTAACGTTGGGCAAGGAACTCCTCTCTTATTCTATATTGTACGAGGGTGATCACCTTTGATACTAGCTGATGGTTAGGTGCATGTTTCTTTTCCCATTGAGTGGGTTAGAGCTTCATAGATCATTAGCCTCATGCTAAGAAGTTATTGGTTGGAAAGTGTGATTGTAGAAAACGCACGTGGAAGGGTCTACGTTTTGGTGCACCAAAAAGTATGACCAACATGATGATGTTTTTAAAATGATTTGTTGCACACCAACATGATACTTTTCTTAAAATGATTTCTTGTGCAAAAAGAGTAGGTCATTTTGTTAGTCTCTTTGGAAAGTCTTTGCAAATGATTTGTTGCACATAAAGTAGGTGGTTTTGTTAATTTCCTTGGAATGTTTTGCAAATATTTTGTGCATCAAAAATATTGTATCTATATGTGTATATCTTACTAAGTTCTTGAAAATGTTTGTTTCGTTTAAGAAAAATAAAAGATAAATTAGAGATGTTCTTTTTCTTGGAAAGAAAACACACATGAAACCTACACACAAAATCATGATATTTTTCACGGAAATAATGTACGTAAAATTTTCTTATGAAAAGAGAAAGAAAATAAGGTGTTCCATTAAAAAAGAAATCGTTAGGAAATTATGAGAGAAAATTAGATTATTAATTTCTTTGGAGATATTAACATGATTCCTATCGACTCTTAATAGGAATATGTGCACTATAATAATATCCCTTATATTAGAATTCTTAAAATAAATTTCTATGTAAATTCTTGAAAAGTAAATATTAATTGCATGCATCATTGTATTAGATTTTGAAGTGAAATGTCTTTGCATACGGAAAAGAGAGAATATTTCACATGCATTATTGTATTAAATTCTTGGAAAAGAGAAATGTCTGGGTATGCTCGAAAGAATGGTGCTATGCATTAGACCTTTGAAAAAATGATTATTTAGTGCATGTACAAAGAATAACGAATTTGTTATAGAAATATATATTTGCATGCAGTGAAAAGATTAATTGTGTGCGAGAATTATTAAAACTGAAACACATGTTTAATGACTATTATATTTAAACTCTTCTTTTGAGAATATGGACGTATATTTTCATTCACAAAAATTGAAGTAATTAGTTTGATGTTTCTTGAGTGGAAATAAGTTCCTTGCATGCACCCAGATAGAACTATTTTGTTGGATAATTCTTGAGAGGAAATAAGTTATTTGTGCGCAAAAAATATAATTTTTATGCATTACATTTCTTGAGAGGAAATAAGTTATCTACATGCAGGATATAGAAATACTATGTTTGATATTTCTTGAAATGAAATGTGTTAATTGCTTGTACTAAACATAGAAATATTTTGTTTGATCTCTTGAAAGGAGTTATGATCTTTGCATCCATGAAAAGTACACCTCTGGTGGATTATATGAAAAGAATTATGCATGGAAAGTATATAATTATTGTGTTATGCTTTTTGAAGGGAAATAAGAATTTGTGTGTAGAAAAGAATAATCATTATGTTAAGCCTTGGAAGAGAAACAAGTAATCGCATGCAATAAATGAATTAACTTTCAATTGGAAAAATATATATATCCACACACAAGAAGTAATAACTAACACATTAGTTTTCTCTTAGAACAAAGCATCTATTTGCATGTACAATAGTCTTTGTAAATAACTCTATTTTGGGAAAGACACTTTTGGAAAAGGGACTTTGACTTGCATGCATGATAATAATATCTATTATGTTAGATTTCCTTAGAAGGGGACATGCATTTTCATGCATACTGGTAATAATAATAATATTTATTGTATTGGAAAAATTACTTAGTTAAATGCACACAGAAGAAGTTGAGGAGCTTTCCTTGAATAAGTCTGATCTAATTACATGCATGGAAAACAAACTTAAGAGGTTATAATCCTTTAAATGAAAATGGGCAGTTATAGTGGTGTTATTTTGGAAAAGAATGTGTTCTTGTGCGAGAAGAATCATAGTAATGTGGTATTTATTTTGACATCCTTTGCTGATTATTTTCTTATGATTCATGCATGAGTAGTGCTGTTAAAAGAAGTATGTTGCAATATTTTATTTACATTTCATATATGCACATGAATACATGTTAAGGAATCACTATTAATGTTGATTAGTAATTGATTAATACTTTATCTAATCATGATATCAAAGTTTGTTGATGAGAACAATGGTAGGAAAAGATGGTGACTTAGGAAAAAGACAAATTATGTTTAACACTGTGGAAGGTAAAGAACTAATGGTCCACGCATATGAGTGTGAACTGCTTGATGGTCTAATGATATAACCATGAGGCCACAAAGATATAAATATTGAAGATTTGTGAGTAAATGACATCGTGATGATTGTAATAGCTTGTAAATAGATATTTTGAATTTAAATGATATTTCCTTGTAAGATTTTATGACAATGGTTAAAGGATGGACTCCCTTATAAGCCATTAAGTGAGGGGTGAACACCCTCACGAATATTTTAATAATAAAATTAAACATTTGTTGGTTTTCACCTTACGGGGTTTCTAGGGTATATTAGTGTTCAATGATGTGAATCCTTATTGTATCAGTTTGATGATGTTAATTACTTGCATGATGTGACATTTATAATATCAAATATGTGATTAACTAATCTAGTTAAAGGAATCATGAAAATGATGCAAGATTACATCATAAAGTTTATTTTAATATGCCACAACAATGGTTTTTAATGGTTATATAACTCACTATTCATTTACTAAATATACTCCATGTAATGATGAAGATTCTATCTAATGGTTAATGAGGAATCTGGAATAGTAACTTGGATAGCTATTATGGGTAAATTGTGTAAAAAATTTCTAACTCTATGAATTTTCATGCAAGGTTATAAGGGGATGTTACAAGTGGTATCAGAGCTGAAGTTTGCATCACTAGCACCTTTGTCAATTGTTAAGAAGAAAGAAATCAAGGTAGTATACTATTGGGCATTAATTCATATATGATTCTAACAATATACATATCAAAATATGCAGCATACTAATTTGGACATGAGATGCATGATGCATGTTTACAACTGCATTGAAGAGTAGCAAGTAATACAGTCTGTTGCAAAACAACATTCATGAAATTTGAAACCCAATGAGGATAAAACAAAATAAAACCTTTGTTACACCTACGAACAATCCTTGACACTCACTAAGTGAGAATCAGCTACCAACCTTTGCAAATATGAAAATACTAATGATACAATTAATGAACATGACTAAAGTTACAACGCATCGCTTGTGAATAATGAATGCGTGTAAATGATAACGAAAGAATGTATAAGATGGGAAATTTCCTTGAAGAGGAAAATAAGATGTTAAAAAAAAAGAAGATAGCCCTTTGGATGTAAAAGATCCAATTTGCTGGAATGTAATTCTTTTCACTAGTAAGATTATTTTACACAAAAATCTATACTCAATGCCTTTGTCAAGTTATCTTCATAGGATTCATCCAGTGCACACCTCTATTGCATGCCTTTGGCTTCATGCAAGTCTACATTGCTTGAATCAGTTCACATAATTGTCTTACATGGCTTACACAATTCCTTCGCAACGTCCATGTTTCTCATCTCTATGCACTTAAGCTCTGCATAGCTCTTCTCCTACACAACTCACTCTCTTAACACTCAGCTCCACCATCCATCCACTATGAAAGAACTAAGACATGGATACTCTAATTCTATCAAGAAGATTTTGGGCCTATTATTTTCACACTCCAACAGAATATTTCGATCCCTTCTATGGTTCTTGCACTCTAGTAGAAGAAATTTATCGTCATTCTAAACTCATTGACTCCCTCGCATACATGCACTATGCTGGATATGTCCAATGCATATTTGTCTAAGCAACAAATTTAAACTCCACTCGCACTTCTTTGGCCACTTCTTACATGCTAGTTGTGTATACATCATGAATGAATCATTGAAAACGATTTATTCAACAGCAATTTCTTGAAATAACTCACAGATAACACACGTCCAACACACCAGATACCTCAACTTGATTTAATACCTAATCGACTTCATAAATAACTGACCAGCTGAGGCTTGCTGCTCCATTAACATAACAATAACTTCTCCAATGGGCCACTATGCAAAATTTGATTCACCATTTATTATATGCAATCACTTTTTGGTGATCCGTAATTATTCCTCCAACCATATTTCTCCTTCAATTCCAAGATCTTCACTCTGATACCAAAAATGATGTAGCAGACTTAGTGCTTGCAAATTTAATAGTTAACACACACAACATAACACTAAAATCCACACAATACATAGGAACATAAAATCTCATAAATAATTAATAAAATAATATATTTACAATAGAATGATTGGCTTACTCATTGGCCTCTCATTCTTCATTCTACTTCACTTACATGCATCATGGGCTCACCTAGATTTATACAAATGGATCTGAACCAAAAGTAGGTTCTATATCCTAAAAAAACTCCCACAATATCTCTCATGATCCATAAAAAATCTCACCTCATCCCTTATCTCTAGATAAGATCTAACTAACCCTCAAATCTATCAACTCTTAAAAAATAATCTCAAACCTTTTCCTAATTACAATAATTCTCATTCTCTCCTAAGACTATAGGAAAATACATTTAATAATTAAATCATAACTTATGAATCTAACTCCTTTAGTAAACATTGAACCCTAGGTTAGATGCTCCTGCATCAGATGATCAACCTTGGGAATTGCATAATCCATTTTGGAGAAATTCTTAAATAATAGGGGCATAATTTCTCAAGGAATTATGTAAGGAGATATGGGCTCCAACAAAGGTAGAAATTGACTAAGTCTGGGATAGAGCTTCTCAATGAGCAGAGATATAGGTTATTCACTTACAGGTTGAGCTCAGATTGAGCTAGCAATTGTAATACATCTCTATTTATCATATTAATGCAAGCAGGAAAAGTGGTTTTTAGAATATTGCTTCCACATGGGAAAAATACTATGTGATTGTGTGTTATTTCTCATTGCATGTTTGTGATTGATGTTCTAAATTGTGAATTGAAATCCGCAGAGAAATAGAGTAGGTTCATGTCTTGTGATTTTGATTAAGACTTCATCAATAGTTGCAAATCTACATAATAATTTCTAAATGGTATCAGAGCAGGCTTCACATTAGAATAATAATTTGACCTTGTTTCTTAGGAGGCTCGAATTTGCAGTTCATTGTAGCACGATCACTTCAGAGTTTGGAATATTACCTTGAACATGATGAGACTAGAGTATGCCTTAGAAGGAATTTCCAAGTTCATTGCATGGGCGGGTCACACGGAGGTAGTGTTGGATGACAATGGATTACTAGAATACATCAAGACAGATGTTACAAAACCACAAGCATCTGATGCACAGAACCTAGTGCAATGGAAGAAATATCTAGCTAAGATGAGGAGAACAATCTTGGAGGGAGTTTTGGATCACATTTCCTCAAATATCCATGGGAAATAAAATTCATTCACAATGTGAAAAGCCCTGACAGAATTGTTTGAAAATAGTAGTGACCATAGGAAGCTAGCGCTCAAGGATACACTTCGAAATATCAAGATCTAGAAGAATGAACTATCCTGCAGTATCTTAGAATGTTTACACAAGTTCATGATGAAAATGGTTGGGTTGGTGTTAATGTTGCAGAAGATGACTTGGTAAGCCCAACCCTTCTAGGCCTTCCCAAGAGCTAGCAAAGCTACCAAGATTCTGTAAACAGGAGGGAGAAACTACTGAATTGGGAACGCTTCTGGTCTAATTTAGTGTAGGAAGAAATAAAGAAGAATAACAGAGATCAAACTTTATCCAAGGGAGATAATGAATAAAACTTTGCATTGGTTGGAAAGGGAAAGAAATATTTGTCCAAAATTAAATGCTTCCATTGTCATGAATTTAGGCATTATGCCACCAAGTATCGCCACAAAAATGTAAGAAAGAAGACCTCTGCACGAGAAATGGGTGAAGCCTTGGCTTCACAGTTCAAGCTTAACTTTACCCTTATTGCATGCATGGCTAGCATAGTGATGGGGAGCATGTGGTACCTAGATGCAGATGCATCAATTCACATGACAGGGTGTAAACTGTTTTTCAGTGACCTGGAGGAGAAATATTTGCATATGAATGTCGAGATAGGGGATGAAGAAAGGTATAACAGGACTGATATTGGTGCAAGCACCTTTCATAGGGAGTCAAGGTCCCCTCTCAAACTCAAGGATGTCATGTTCATTTTGGTCTTAAAGAATAATATCATCTCCATTGAATTTTTGGAAGACGATGGTTATGACGTGATCTTCAACAAAGGAAAATCATTCCTGAGACTCATATCCATAGGATAGGTGAAGAAAATTAGTGTTCGTGTGAAGAAACTATATAAGCGAGATGTGGAAGATTGTGCTACACTAAGAACTAAGGCATAGAAAGTGCAGGGACGCGATGTCAGTGAACTTTACCACAGAAGATTTGGACATTTGCGTCATGGAGCCTTGAATATTATGCAACAAATAACCACTGGCATCCCTAAAGGAGCAATTGAGGAGTTGGATGTATGCAAAGGATGTACCTTGGGGAAGGATATAAAATCCAAATTCCATGATTGGGACAAAAAAGCACATGCATTCTTAGAAAGGATACACTCTAATGTATGTGGAACTTTCTCAACAACCTCCATTTCCATACATAAATATTTTGTCATTTTTTTGTTGATGTATTCTCATGGAAGTGTTGGATATTCTTCATGCAGAAGAAAGATGACATGTTCTCCAAGTTCGTAGAATTCAAGGCACTGGTTAAGAAATAAATCGACAAGAAGCTGAAGTCTCTTAGGAGCAATAATGGTGGTGAGTACGTTTCGAATGAATTCCAGAATTTATGTGCGAAAGAAAGCATTCAAAGAGAACTGACATCACCCCACAACCCACAAAAGAATGGGGTGGCTAAGGGAAAGAACCATATAATTATGTGAGTTGTGAGGGATACATTGCATGACTAAGGCCTACCACTACATTTGTGGGCAGAGGATTGCAACACAATAGTCTATTGGTAGAACTGGAGGCCTCACTGGATTATGGGCATGATTACAGTGGAGAAGGCTTTCTCAGGGATAAAGTCACATGTGTTGTACTTCATGATTTTTGGAGCCTCTATCTACTGCCATGTCTCTAAAGAATCTAGGAAGAAGCTTTAGTCAGCAAAAAAGTTGTGAGTATTTTTAGGTTACACAAAAACTCCTCACAACTAATGTGTCTACTTACCTTCCCTCAAAATGATAGTTGTGTGAAGGGAAATAAAGTTTGATGAGGAGAAAGTGATGTGGTGCTCTCTTCAGAGGGAGCTTCCGATCCCACCAAAATATGATATTTTAGCTCCAAAGGAGGATCCTCAGGAAGTTGTAGAGCAACCACAAGTAGAGGAGAAGTGGAGAAATCCACTCAATAAGAAACATCTAGAGAAGGAAGAAAAAGAACCAGGGAAGTTGATAAAATTTTGCAGGATGCGGGGGAGAATGTGGGAAATCCTTGAAATTTGTGCAGGTAGAGAAGGTCACCTGATTAGTACACTGGCTACATGGCTCTAATTACTGAGCTTGCAAAGATTAAGCCATTCTCTTTTAATGAATCAATAAAGAAAATTGTATGGGTTCATGCAATGGTGGAGGAATATGATTCCCTTATAAATAAAATTGATTGGGAAGTGGTCCCAAGACTAGCAGATAAATCAGTTGTGGGTTCGAGATGGATCTTCAAGGTTAAGCATATAGTAGATGGAAGCATAGATAAGTATAATCCAAATTTGCAGCCAAGGGTTACTCTCAAGTTGAGGGAATTCACTATGAGGAGACCTTTACTCTTGTAGCAAGGTACTCATCAATTAATTCAATTCTTGCACTGGATACGTAGAAGGGGTGCAAGATACACTAGATGCATGTGAAAATGACATTCCTCAATGGGGTTATTGAGTAGGAGGTGTACATCGAGAAACAAGAAGATTTTGAGACATTTGATCAGGAGTCACATGTATGAAGACTCAAGTGATTGTTGTACAGTATCAAATAAGCACCCCATTCTTGGTACACGAGGATTGACAACTATATCACTAGTTTGGGCTTCACCAAAAGTGGAGAAGATGCAAACCTCTATCACATCTTAGTAGAAGGTAAATTTCTTATTATTGTCTTATATGTTGATGATTCAATTTTAACTACTGATGAGTAGATAATCATATATTGCAAGGAGGAACTCTCAAGGGAATTTGAAATGAAGGACATTGGTTTGATGGACTACTTCCTCAGGTTGGAAGTATGGAAAGGTGATGGGGAACTATTTATGTCCCAAGGAAAGTATGTAAATGAGATAGTATATAGATTCTACATGGACAGTTGTAAACCAATGGAGACACCTCTATCAACCAAGTGGAGGAAGAAGGATGTCACTTCAGGTGAGGAAGTGGATACTAGCATTTATCAGTAGCTAGTGGGTTCACTAATGTATCTTGTCAACACACGGCTAGATATGTGCTATGCAGTCAAATAGTTGAGCAAAGATATTGTTAGATCAACCAAATAATTTTGGAATGCATCTAGGCATGTTTTACGATACCTTTAAGGCACTACCCACCTTGGACTATGGTAAGAACAAACAGAGGGAGTGAATTTGTGTGGCTTCACAAATGTAGATTGGGTAGGCTATCCATTAGACCAAAAGAGTACTTCCGGTGGAATTTTCAGTGTTGTGTCCATAACTGTTTCTTGGTATAAAAGGAAGAAAATACCTGTGGCACTCAACCCAGCAGAAGAAGAATACATGGGTGCAAGTTAAGCATCATGTGGGATGATAAAGATACATGTGGGACTATTTGGTCAGATAATGGATCCAATTGTGATCTATTGTGATAATCAAAGTTTCATTAATCTTTCTGATAATCCTATATTTCACGATTGATCCAAGAATATAAATATTTCGTATCATCATTTATGGGACTGTGTGTGGAGGCAAATAATGTTGCTACATTACCTTCCAGTAAATGAACAAGATGTTGACATATTGAAAAAGGCCTTGTCAAAAGGGAAGTCTGAGCTCCATAGGTGAAGGATAGGAGTCACTGATAATCCATTTCTCACTAAGAGGGAGTGTGGAAAAATGCAGTAAGAAATTCTCAATTTAATTTTTCCTTGATTAAATTGAGAAAATTTGAATTTCCACATCAACAGGCAACTCGAATGTAGTTAACTGAGGTGACATGGATCTTGTCACTCAGTTAGCTTAGTAAATTCAATTTGGAAGAGTTAGAATTCATTTAGGCTTGTGTGATTGCTAATTTGTGGTAATCAAGGTCACTTATTTTAAGTTGTTTTCAGTTAAAATAGTTCCAATTTTTTGAGGAACTAATGGAAGGTCAGTTGTGTAGTGGGGCTTCAGTTAAACTCAGTGATCATCTAGTTAACTGATCAATCAACCCAAAATAACTAGTGCATCTAGAGAATTTGAGCTCCCCAGTTGTGGTGGAGATTCCAAGGGAATGTAACATCATTTAGAGACTAGTCTTCAGTGTACATGTGTTGCATGCAGGTAGATGATCAACCTTGGGAACTGTACAATCCATTTTGGAGAAATTCCTAAATAATATGGGCCTAATTTCTCAAGGAATTACGTAAGTAAATAGAAGCTTAAGCAGAGGAATAAATTGACTAAGCCTGGCTTAGAGATTCTTAGTGAGAAGAGAAGCAAGTTATTCACTTCTAGGATGAGCTCAAATTGATCTAACAATTGTAATACATCTCTATTCATCATATTAATGCAAGTAGGAAAAGATGTTTTTATAACATCACTTTCACCTGGGAAAAATATTTTGTGAACATGTGTTATTTCTCATTGGATTTTTATGATTGATGTTCTAAATTGTGAATTGAATTTCGTAGAGAAGTAGAGTAGGTTTGTGTCTTGTGATTTTGATTAAAATCTCATGAGTAGTTGCAAATATACACCATAATTTCTACATCTAGAACTATGTTAAAATTATGAAAACAATGACTTAAATTAAAGTTGGGACCCCATAGGTCGGAGGTCAGGAGTTCACCTGGGTTGCTAGATTTTAGTAGGTCTCTGCCCCCGCTTATGGCAGTCCAACTGCATAGTGGTAAGGGTCGAGAATTTAGGTGGGGTTGAGAGTTCGAACAAAATTGGGAGGTCAGGCAGGTTGGGGGTCCGGATGACCCTGGAGCCAGCATGTTAACACAACAAGAGGAGGGTCAACCCTGACTTAGGTTAGAGGCCATGTGTCTTTCCCAGAAATGAAAATAAAATTTGTGCCTATGGAAACATGTTGACTTTTGATTGGTCCTTTAGTCTCTCCTCCATGTGTCCCTATCCATAGTGGTAGAATTACATTGACATCTTCCACATGAATCATTGGGTGGTACGATGTGGAGCCTGTTGGGTTGTGCTATATTCTTTCCACGACTAGCTCCCCTAGTTAACTAGGGGGTTAAAGGGGGGGAGGAGCCCCCCCTTTGTTTCGTCGATTGTACAGCCAAGGTTTGAGGGGGACAGGCAGCCTCGATCTACGGGGTCTAGGGCAACGCCCCAGGGAAACTTTCTTTTGGACCCTGTAATAGGTTGGGAGGACCTACCTATTGTTTTGTGCATGGTTTTCACACATGGTTTTGGACACGATGGTTTTTGGTCCATGGTATTGGATGCTTCGACATGTATAAATATGTATTGTAAAATTGAAAGGAAAATAATGAAAAATCAAGCTGGTAGTCCCGACTTTGGGACCCAGGGGGAAATCTCTCTGTATATGTGTTTTAAGTGTTATGCTCTTGCATTGTTTGTTTTCTGTTCTTAGAATTCGTATGCAGGTAATTTCTGTACGGGGTTAAAACCTACATTTGGTATTAGAGATGTTTTGGCTTCAAGGGGCGCCTTTTTTGCTGAGGGGTTTCGCTCGGGTCTGTGGTAGCCCCTGTTCAGTGGGAGATCCGCGGGATTGATTCTGGTGGTGAAAGAAGATGGCGAGCAGTAGAAAGATAGAGATCGAGAAAGTTAATGGTCAGAGTTTTGAGTTATGGAAACTGGAGATGGAGGATCTATTGGTGGTTAAAGATTAGTGGATCATGGTAGATCTAGGTACTAAACCAATGGAAATGTCTGATGAAGAATGGAAGAAGTTGGATCAGAAGGCAAAGAGCACAATATGATTATGTGTCTCAGATATAGTATTATTGAATGTATCAGGGGAAGCTACGACGAAGGCTTTGTGGGACAAGTTAGGAATTGTGTACCAATCTAAGTCTTTAGTGAATAAATTGTTCCTACGGTAAAAGTTATATAACCTAAGGATGAAAGATGGAGAGTCAGTGACAGAGCATCTCAATGCATTTAATACTATGGTAAGGTCGGTCAGTGTATGTTGATATTAAAATTTCAGATGAAGATAAGTGCATCATTTTGTTGTGTTCTCTACCAGATTCGTGGGATAGTGTGGTTATTGCAATAGGTAGGAATGCAACTGCCTTGCAATTTGATGAAATAGTCTCATCCTTACTAATGGAGGAGATGACATGGAAAAATATGGAGAGCTAGAATAGTGATGCCTTGTCTGTATGAGGATAGTCCCAGAACAGAAACAAAAATAAGTCATTGAGTGGGAGATCTAAATCTAGAGGGAGACCTAAATCTCCAAGAAAACATGTAAAGGTGGTGTGTTGGAAATGCGGAAAGGAAGGGCACTACAAAAGGGACTGTAAATCTAAAGTTCCTGAAAACGAAAGGGATCTGATGATGCTCCTTCTGCAGAGGCAAAAACCACCTCAGATGAAGGTGGGTTGTGTACTTGGCTTCTTCAAGTACACATGTAGATCATGACGCATGATTGATTAACTCAGGTGCATCCTTTCACTTCACACCTCATAGAGAGTGGTTCTGCGAGTATGAGAAATATGATGGTGGTGATGTCTTCTTGGGGGATGATAGTGTTAGGTCCCTATAACACTAGTGATTCCCCCATTACTATTGTCGTTGTATCCCTTATTGTTATTGTTGTGCCCTTATTTTCCCCATATTGTTATTATTGTGCCCCATAGAATCCCACTATGATTATTTTTGTGGCTTTATATTATTATTGTTAGGTCGACTTTGGTTATATTGTGACCCCTTAGACTCCTATATATAGTAAGGAGGTTTTTTCATTTGAATCATCTAAGAATTGTTCATTTGTGTAATGTAAAGGAGGTTTCTCCCTCGAAGAGGCTTATTTCTAGGGTGTTGATCTATCTTTTCTATCTTTTTGTGAGCTGGTTTCATAACATTTTGTATCAGAGCTTTGGATTCTAGGTTTGGCTGCTCCAAACAGGTCATCGTGGCATTTTCGCTATGACTTTTTTTTTGGCATTTCAGAAGCTACATGGAAGCCCAAAGATTATTGTAAGCGACAAAGATCCCATTTTCACTGGAAATTTTTGGACAAAATTATTTTCTTGTCTTGGTACTCAGTTAGCTCATAGCTCATCTTATCATCCTCAATCTGATGGGAGAAATGAGATAGTAAAGAAATGTTTGGAAGGATATCTTCGTTGCTTTTTATATTATAAACAGAAAAAATGGGTCAAATGGTTGCCTCTGGCTGAATGGTGGTATAACACTTCCTTCCATACTGCAACAAAAATTACCCCATTTATGGCACTTTATGGATATCATCCACCATCCATCACATCATATTTAAGAGAAAATTCTTAGGTTCAAGCAATGGAAGATCACATCGAGTATCAAAAACAAGCTCTCCAATTCTTAAAGGATAACCTCACCTTGGCGCATAATAGAATGAAATAGAAGGCAAATCAAAATCACAGTGAAAGAAGTTTTGATGTAGGTGATTGGGTATTCCTACGGTTACAACCATATAAAAAAATGCCTCTCAATCAAGCTAAGAAGGATAATAAATTATCACGAAAGTATTATAGTTCATACAAGGTGTTGCAAAAGATATGGCATACAAATTGGAGCTTCTTGTAGCTTCCCGAGTGCACCCAGTTTTTCATGTTTCATGATTAAAGAAGGTTATAAGTGACAAGCTTCCAGTTCAAACAATATTGCAAGAACTTGATGAGGAAGGAAAAATAATATTGGAACTTGAAGTAGTCAAAGAAACAAGAACTTGATAGCTACGAAATCGATCAATTTCAAAGTATCTCATCAAGTGGAAGAACTTACCCGTTGAAGATTCTACATGGGAGGATGAGAATTTTATACAGAAGCATCTAGAACTACTCAAGTGTTGAGGACAACACTTTTTTGAATGAGAAGAGCATGTTAGGTCCCTATAACACTAGTGATTCCCCCATTACTATTGTCGTTGTATCACTTATTGTTATTGTTGTTCCCTTATTGTCCCCATATTGTTATTATTGTGCCCCATGGAATCCCACTATTATTATTTTTATGCCTTTATATTATTATTGTTAGGTCAAATTTGGTTATATTGTGACCCCTTAGACTCATATATATAGAAATGAGGTTTTTTCATTTGAATCATCTAAGAATTATTCATTTGTGTAATGTAAAGGAGGTCGTCCCCTCGAAGAGGCTTATTTCTAAGGTGTTGATCTATCTTTTCTATCTTTTTGTGAGCTGGTTTCATAATAAAGAGGAAGGCTAGAATCATTGGTCATGGAAAAGTAAAGTTGAAGTTGCAAGGTGGAAGGATTAGAACACCTCCGGGTGTTCTGCATATTCCTGCATTAGCTAGAAACCTGATTTCTGTAAGCAAGTTGGATGATGCAGGTGTAAAAACAGTGTTTAAGAAAGATACCTGCAAGATGGTTTGGGGAGTGCTAGTATTGATGCGAGGAGTTTGGATTGTAACTCTATATAAGCTGCAAGGTACCATTGTTATTGATGGGTGCAATAGTTCTATGGTTTGTGAAAGTGGAGCAGAAAATCTAGTGGTCTTTGGAGAAAAGACCATGCTATGGCATCAAAGGCTTGGACATATTGGAGAGAATGGCCTTCGAATACGTCATGGTAAAGGTATGGTAGAAGGTATGACTAACATTGCTCTGTATTTTGATTTCTGTGAAAACTGTGTATATGGGAAGTAGAATTGGGTGAGTTTCCCCTCTGGTGGTAAGAGGGTAAAGCAAATATTAGAGCTTCTGCAAAGTGATGTGCTTGGACCTTTGAAAGTTCCATCACTAGGAAAGTCTGTGTAATAGTATAACTTATAGATGACTTCTCAAGGAATACATGGATATATTTCCTTAAGAAGAAATATGAAGTCTTTGATAGGTTTAAAGAATTTAAGGCTTTGGTGGAAAACCAGGCAGAGAACAAGATAAAGGTGCTCAGAACAAATAACAGTGGAGATTTTTGCAGCAAGGAATTTGAAGAATTCTATAAGAAGTGTGGTATAGCATGACATAATAATACTCCATACACACTGGAGCAAAATGAAGTTGCAGAAAGAATGAACAAGACATTGATGGAAAGGGAAAGAAGCATGCTCAGTGGTGCAGGGTTAGGATAGGAATTCTGGGCAGAGGCAGTGGAGATAGCATGTTCCCTAGTCAACAGATCACCTTCATTAGCGTTGGAGGATAAGACTCCATGAGATGTATGGACTGGTAAGAAACCCTCTCTTTCACATCTGAAGGTATATGGATGTGATGCATATGTACATGTTCCAAAGGAGAAAAGAACAAAGTTGGATAGTAAATCTGAAAAGTGCATCATTATTGGGTATAAGAATGGTTTGAAGGGTTATAAGCTTTGAAACCCAGTAACAAGGAAGGTTGTGTACAACCAAGATGTGGTGTTCAGAGAGGTGAAAAATGTTATTAAACATGAAGTCTCGTCAAAGGAACTTGAGAAGATAGAATTTGAGCTGAAGGAGGAAGAATCAGACTCTACAGTAGAAGAGCAATTAGAAGATGAAGACCCACAAACTCTGGTTGTGAGAAGATCAGTTCAAGAAAGAAGGCAGCTAGAAAGGTATAGTCCATCTGCTTTCTGTTCAAATTTTGTTTTATCTATTACTAATGATGATCCTAGAAGTGTGAAGGAAGTAGTAGATTCAGAGGATGGAAAAATCTGGCAAGAGGCCATGGTTGATGAAATGACATCTTTGCATAAAAATGAGGCTTAGGATTTGGTGGTGTTGCCGGCTGGAAGGAAACCCATTGGCAACAAATGGGTGTTCAAGAATAAGAAAATGTAGAAGGAAATGTGGAGAAATACAAAGCTTGATTGGTAGAAAAAGGTTATTCCCAGGTGCCCAGAATTGATTTTAGTGATATTTTTTCTCCTGTTTCCAAGGTAGCTTCTATTAGATTACTTTTATCTGTTGATGTTGCATTTTATTTTGAGGTAGAAAAAATGAATGTGAAGACAACATTTCTTCACGGGAATTTGGAAGATGAGATCTACATGAAGCAACCTAAAGGCTTTGCGGTGAAGGGTAAGAAAGAACTGGTATGCAAGTTAAAAAAGTATATGTATGGGTTAAAACAGTCACCAAGGATGTGGTATCATCAATTTGATACATTTTTATGGGGACTTGGCTTCACCAAAAGCAAAGAAGATCACTGTGTGTCTTTTAAATTAATTGGTGACTGTGTTATTTATCTGGTCTTGTATGTGGATGATATGTTGCTGGTTGGAAATGACAAAGAAATTATCTAGGATTTGAAGACCCAATTGTCCTCCAAATTCGACATGAAAAATCTTGGGGCTACAAACTATATTTTGGGAATGGAAATTAAAAGAGATTGGGCAAAGAGGAAGTTCTGGTTAAACCAGAGGAAGTATGTTGAGACAATATTGCAAAGGTTTAATATGTAGGATAGTAAATCGGTGAAGGTTCTTATTCTTGTTAGTGTAAAGTTATTTGCTAAACAATGTCCCAAGACACAAGAAGAGGAAGAGGACATGTCCCATGTTCCATATGCAAGTGCAATCAATAGCCTGATGTATGCGATGGTCTGTACTAGACCAGACATTGCACATGCAGTGGGAATATTGAGCCGATTTATGTTAAAACTAGGAAAGGAGAATTGGACAATAGTGAAGCAGGTTTTTAGGTATTTGAGTGGCACTAGTGATTATGGTCTGTGGTACCAAGGAAGACCAGGATTGGATATAGTTTTGTATATTCGTGGCTTTGTTGATGCAGACTGGGTTGGAGATCTGGATTAGAGAAGATCTACAAGTGGGTATATGTTTAACCTATTTGGAGGTGCAGTCAGTTGGATGAGTAAGAAACAACCTGTAGTGGCACTATCAACTACAGAGGCAGAATACATGGCAACCACTCATGCAAGCAAGGAAGCAATCTGGTTGCAGCAATTGTGTTCAAGTATGGGGTTAGTACAGGGAGATAGAAGGATAGACTGTGACAACCAAAGTGCAATTTTCTTGGCAAGAAACCTGCTTATCATTTAAAGACAAAGAACATAGATGTTTAGTATCACTTTGTGAGTGATATGATAGAAGGAAAAAAGGTGTTACTGGTAAAAGTGGACACTTTGAAGAATACTGCAGATGCATTGAAAAAATCTATGAGCTTTGCTGGCTTGTTGGGGCCTGACCCAGGTTTGGAGTTAATTAGCCAAACAAATCCCTGTACTACTGGCCCTTTCTGCAACAATCCGCGGAGTGCGGACTGAGGTCTCACCCGAAGTACTATGGGGGGGTGTTGTAACCGACTTTCCACACCCTTGAGATGTCTGATGAGTTTTGAGTGAGTCCAACCATCAATTCCTTCGAGCAGGTTACTTCGTGCACTTCCCTGTCCCTTGTACCTTGATATACTTGCCTTCACACAACCTTACCCAGGGGTTACGCTGCTGGAGCAGTGCTCTACACTATTTTTTTGTCTTTTACACTAGTTAGTTATCTTCACGTAATTAGATTCCTTATGTTATATTTATTTATACAGCACACTCATATGAGTTCATGCAACAAATAAACAGTACATTTGCAATTTATACCCAATAATACATAAAATAGGAAAAGATACATAGAAATATGGAAAGTTCCCTTTATTGATGTTTCTAATGGTTACAGACTCGACCTGCCCTACTCACTTAGCTGCAAGGGTCCATGCACTTAGTTGTGGACTACTAGGCCTCTACACACTCAACTGCAGAGCCTTCTCCTACTCTACGACCCAAAGACACACTTTACACTTTGACTCAAGCTCTTAGACTCATCATTCTTCTATTATTTAACTTCTCTATTTTCTACACTTAGAGCCTCGCTCTATTTATACAATCCCATGGCCCGTGGAACATGGGTGGATCTTTCAAGCTGACATTACATTACAAAACAAGGGAAGACAACCCTGTGATTCTATTATAACTTTGCACTCCATGCCCACAAATCGCGGAGTCTTTATAATGGAAATTGTCAAAACTTGGGCTTTAAGCACCAAAACATGCCTTAGGGGGATTCCATGCCCAATAGGCCCCCAACACAAACATCGTGACTCACCCTCGAGTCACTTTGTCGATGCGGATATCTTTGTGCGGAGTCCCTCCAACTCTGCTCGAACCACTGCAAGGTTGGCAATGCATTGAGCAGTTTCCTACTGAATCTCTTGTATCCACTGTTCCAAGATGATGGTGACACAAGAGCTTCACTGGACCTGTTCCTACATCCCCTGCATTTGTGCAAGCTTTCCTTTAATTGTTTCTATGATGGTGAAGGCCTTGTCGATCCAAGGTTGAATGCACGCTTTCAGGACTGCTTCTTTGTGTCGTGCTACGTCCACCAGTTCTTTCAGCGCTTTGGCCTGTTGAATCCACACGAGCCTCTGCGTGAGGGCCACCATCTGCACATTCCCTTTGATGTTATCATACTACTGCTACAGTTCATGTGCTTTTGTTTCTAAGCACTGGATGTTGGGGTCCTCTTACAGATTTATGAGGACTGCAAATGACTCCTCCAACATTTTGGTACAATCCCTTACTACACTGGCAATCCCTTCTAGCCCTAATGTAACAACGCTGGTGCATTTTCCTCTTAATTCTAGAGGCGTGGACGGTTGCACCTTCAACCATAGCTCTATTATCTAAAGGTTCAGCTCTAACTGAACCTTAGTCATTTCTTAATGCGCCTCATGCACCCCTGCTATTAGCCTGTGGATGAGCACCTCTACTAGTGTGTTAGCTGGGATGGCCAGCTCAGGGATGCTTCAACAGGCTTCTTCAAGTACCTGTACCAATTGTCAATTCTGTGACACCAATTTGTCATGTTGTAAGCTCAACTGCTCCATGTTGATCTTTTGCTCACTTAGTACTTGCAGCACGTGGCTCTCCCTAGCCCACAGTTTTGTAGTAATCCCATCCTGCAGAACGTATAACGTCTCCCGTGGCAGGGTAGCCATGTTGATCCCGATACCCTTCATTGCACTAATCATAGGCTGTCGGCCTCATTTGTTGTCACTAGTGCCCCTTCCAGTAGCACTATTGTATTTGTCATCTGAGTGCACAACATCTTCTCTGCTGTAGTTGTCCCTACTGTGAGGTTGGTTGAAAGGGTACCAGCCTAAGGAGTGTGCACCATCTCACCGATGTTGTGTAGATCACCCTCAGTAAGAGTGATCGGATCAATAGATAACTCTGATGCCTTGACCTTTTTGCATGGCCCCGTCCACTTGTTTGGGTGTTGGCGCTGCAGTTATGTTGATGCGGTTTGTGGGTCCATTTTTCCCTCCTCTTCCTCTGTTTCTTGCCCATGCGAAGGCAACTTTTGGCCCTCGTGTGCCTTCTCGGCTACCTCTTGCATTGTTGCTGCTATTGTAGCCTTTTTCTATTCTACTGTTGTTTATGCAGCGTCTCGCGCCTCCTACGCTTTTGCTGTCATTGCCTCCTACCTTTTCTTCTCTGCCAACTATGCCATGTGCAGTTTAGCCTCTTCTTTCTTCTTTGGTGCCGCAGACTTCTCCATTGCTACGATGTCTAAGGCATGCCACTCTAGTAGCCATGTCTCTAGTACATCAAAGATTACATCGTCCATGGCTACAAAAGGTATCTCTCTCCATTGCTTGGCAGGGTCCTTGCATGCTTTGATGTATATGCTATGGAAGTCCGCTTTAAACTCTGCAAAACTTTGCAGGCTGTTGTAGACAATGGGTGACAACCACAGCTTGTAGTTAATCCCCATTCTAATGTTCATTTCCATGAACACCCAAAATATCTTACTGTCGTGGATCCAGTTCGTGTCCTTCGTCGCCCAAAGCGAAGCGTACTTCGCGGCTTTCGACAAATCCCTGTCAATTATGGGGAACTGACTTTCCTCTTGCAATTCCCCTACCATGAGCACTATGGACAGTAGAAGCCATGCATAGTGGAACATTTTTCCAAGTTCCTCAGCCTCGTGAAAATTTTCCAAGAACTCCTTGTAGACGAACTTGGACCAGTTAAACTAGACCCCCTCTGCACATTACTCAGCAACTGCTATAACTTACATGGGTACCTCGTCTGCGCGGCACTTGCGCATAACTTTACTTGCCAATATTTGGGTTGCCAATTTTACTGCTTTGTTGTTGATGCTGGATATGGTGTAGTCCCTTTTCTTCTTCTCTAGTTTATATTTCTTCTTCATGGCCTCCACGATGGCCAAGTCATTGCTCTTCCCCTTCGAGATATCTGCGGGATCCTCACCTTTACATGGGAGTCAGGTGATGCAGTGAATCAAGTGGTCTGTGATGGGGATGGGCTCCTCCAACCGCAAACACCCACCATGCACCAAGCAGAGCAGCTGCCTGATGATGAAAATTGTTATTGGGGTGCAGTGGAAATGTGCACCCAGAGAAGGCTTAGTAACCCCGGTTTTTCCACTTGCACAACCACTTTTGTGGCTCCAATTCGATAACCCCTGCCGTAATGTTTTGCTTTGGCTTCATGAGTTGTGCGGTCTCAAGGTGAAGGAACTTCTCATGGTCAGTGAGATCCCAATCTTCAAATTTCAAGCTAGGCACTCATCCCAGGTACGTGCCTTTGAAAATGATGTCATCCGAGAGGAGCAGGGTTTGGAGAGAGCTCTTTCTCTCATCAAGATCCTTGGCACTTTAACCTTCCCCTTCCATGGGGGGATATAGGCGGGCAGCATTGTTGGAGGGTGTGTAGGCTTAGTTTCTTCCTCCATGCCTTCATCCTCATCTTCTTCTATGATAAGGTCCTCCAGGTCTTCCTCCTCCTTGTTGGTTTCTATGTTAATGACTTTCGCCTTCTCCTCCATCGTTAGCCTGGTGTGCAGTGGGTTTCGCAGGGACAAACATACGGAAACTATTGACTGTTTCTCTTTCTTTGGCCTTGGTGTGCGTAGTGATTTAGGGATTTTTGCGACAATCTCGACGCCTTCAGGCGCATCCCCCATAGTGAGGGCCTGTGTGGCCTCCTCGGCAATCATATTTGCAATTTCCATAACTTCCTCAGATGTTGCCATCATATTTGACCAGAAATCTATCACTTGCATAATCAGGGGCTCAATCAATGCTCTACACAAGTCAAACAGGGCTCTGTTTAGAATATGAAGGGTATAAAATAACTCAATTTGTAAATGACCAAGTGTTGTTTGTTGGGTAGCCACTTGTAATTTATAGTGCCCTTTGAATTTGAATTCGACCGTTCCCCCCAAATCTGGTTCAGTAAAGCTCCCTTAGCAGCAGATTTTCCCAAATCTTACCCATAAAGTGTGTCTTAATTTTCTACCACCCACTCCATTTGGTCTCAAGTCGAGCATCACATCATGAATAGTGACTCTAATGGTCACTTTCCGATCAACCCGTGTGGCAGCGCAGCCCCCCTTGTGTGGTCGTGGACCCTGTGACACCTTACTCCTACACGCAGCTCCAACATCGTGCAGCTCCTGGGCAGAGTATTTTTTGGTCCCGCGCCTCCTTTCAACTGCCTGGAGTGCTAAGAAAGTACTTCCCATTGCTAGTCAGGTGGTTGTGCCACATGTATAGGGTTTCATTTGGTCATCCATCACTTTTTCTAGAAAATACCCACCGTTTATTGTTATTGGTGGTGTCGCGCACTTTATCATCTGTAGCGTGCCACCATGGTTGATTCATGTAACAATATGCGGTCCAAGCCAAGGCATTAGATTGCTCAATTCATGGCGATAGTCCCCAAATTTGTCAGCGTGATTGTTCACACCATATTTTATCACCCTGGCCTTCTTATCTGGAAAATATTCCTTTATCTCGTCCCCAAGATTCTTGACTTTTGCTTCCACTAGAGCAATTTTTGCCCTTAATCGTACCCTTTCTTTCCTAAGTTCTTGGAGCCTAAGGTCACCCTGCCAGATTTCTTTGTCAGGTCCCAAGTATTCCGCTTCGTTCAGCTGTGCTACCCCCTCTTCCAAGGTTCTGCGAATCGTCGTATCTTCCAGTGCTGCCATGCACGGACTAGGCATTTTATGCTCTATGGGGATTATAGCGTTCACACCGTACTCTAGCCTCGGAGGTGCCTACGCCATCAATTTCTTGCACGTTGTCGTATAAGCCCATAGAACCATTGGTACACATAGGTCCCAATCAGTTCGTTGCACACTATGTACCTTGTTCAGCGCTTCGCATACTTAGATAAAGGCTTCTGCATGGATAACCGTCTATGCACTTGGTCTCTCCATATTCTAGGGTTCCAACCAGAGGAGTCATTCATGCCCTTGCCTTGGCCGCACCTGCTTAATGAGCGTTTCTCCTAACGCAAAGACTGTGTGCATCCGTGGACCATTTCATTCAACAATCCTATCTTTTAATTGCATCTGAGGCTTCCCAGACCACATGCACATCATCTTCCTGTATTCACGCCAGTCCTCAAAGCTTCTTTGGTGTGTACCCCACCACCTCACAGGCATAGTGCACAATACCCATTTCAAAGCTTCGCCATGTTGCTGTTGTGACACTTCTCTTTCAAATATGTTCATAAATTCATCCACCACACTTAACCCATCATACGTAGGTAGATCCCTTACCTCCATTGATACGCAACATAGCGATCTCGTCATCATGTTACAGTTCAGCGTGATTACCTCATGTAACTAGTTCTTCCATCATTCTATCTCCTCGTCAGAACCCGATGTGTAGGAGCTTTCGTGCTCCCATGAGATTAGTCCATCCGCGGTTGGATTCACCTAGTCTTTTTCTCGCCTGGTTATCTTGTAGACATAGTCCAAATCATCATCATTATCGTAGTCGCACACTGGCTTTGTGTAGCACGATCCTTTTGTAGGGTCCAAAAGGTACAACTACGTGCAGAGACTTTTTCTCAAAAATCATCTTACGCTTCCTCAAATTTATCACCCCATTCATGTCAGTGGCCCAATCTATTCCTAACAGCATAGGGTAGGGATTACTGTCATCAACAATCTCTATTACTTCGAAGTTTGCTAACGCGCTTGCTCCTTCGATATCCACTATGATTCCCTACAATCTCCCCATCGGTAGGATATTTTGTTGGTTCGCCATTCGTAGTTGGATAGGAGACCATTGCAGCGTAGGCCTTCCCATGTGTTCCCATGTTTGCTTCCGATCCTAGATCCAGAATCACTTGGTCCATCTCATATTCCCCAATCTGTGCAGTCAATCTCATTTCCCTTCCCGTTCACGTCATGTGCTTTTTTAGATTCTGGACTACACATAGTTCTCCTGGTGTGGTCCCAACACATCTATTTATGAGTTCTTGCAACCCTTTTACAACCTTGTTGTCATGCAACAACTTCATGCATGTTTCTAGGAATGTTGTGAGCATCGATGGGTCCATTTCCGGCTTCAGTCTATCTTTACTTCCTGAAGTGAAGGCATCAACGAAGTTCTTCATGGCTTCCATGAAGGTTTCCTTAGCGCGCTTCAAATCAAACTCTGTTTCCTTCATTGGAGCCTTGTGAACCCAAGTACTTTCTTCAAGTTGCTTGCCTTTGTCATCCTCTATCGTAATTCCACTTCGGAGCACAATATTCACAATAGGGTCTTCCTCACGTGGCTCAAACCTCATCATTTGCAAGTTCTGAGTTGAGGGAGGTTGGAGCACTCCTTTATCGCACAGCCACACTATTAGTGTGGGACATTCCTCCATCTCATGATCAAACAATGTACAATACAAGCATGATGCCCACGTTGGATTTGTACAATCGCAGGAATAATGTCCTGGCCCTCTGCAATTGTAACATATCAGTTGTTCGCGACCTTTTCCAGGTCCTCCTCCACCTCAGCCTCATCTGTGCCCTTGAAATCTGCTCACACCATCCCTGCATTCTGGTGAAGGGGTTGCGTTTTGGCCTGAACTTTGTAGGTAGGAGTCTAATCCATCATCACCTCATAACTTCTACAGGTACGCTCATCATGTCCCACTGATCTACAAAAATTATAGAACAATTGTTATGAATTCTACATGTACTTCTACAATAAATTATAGTTATCTATAGCATGCTTTCCTCCTATTTGACAAATCATACACCGCAACGTAGGGGCTGCAATAGGTCCTACTTGTGCCTCCGGTCTCAATGGCATTGGTCCTCCTCCTGTGAGGTAATTCATGAATATCAAGCAGTGGTCTTTGTCATGTCCCTGACCCTTTCACTTTACACACCATACCTTTATTGTGCTCGCCATATTGACTCGCAGTGGTGGTGGAGGTGGTATGGGCAAAGATGGGGGTGAAGATGGTGAAACTCGTGGTGGTGTGGGTGGGGGTGGTATGCGTGGAATCCTCTGCCTTATCAAATTGATCGCACTTCCTGGTGAGACCTTCATGAGCTCTTCCTCGTACCCGCGTGGAGGTGAAATCAAGGGGCTAGTTTCTAGTTCTGTACTACCTTCATTCTTGTAGATTCTCCCACTTCGCGTAGCCCCAAACATCAATTTATTAGCATAACCTACTTTTCACATAGTATCATTTTAATCTAAGTGTTCAAATATTTAACGTACTTACCTCACGGTCCTTTGAGGAAGCATTGTTCTGCCTCACTAGAGGTGACTGAAGTATCTACCGTGAACTCGTGATGAATCCTCCTATAATTCAATCGATCCAGTGATCAACAACATGCCTGATCTTATCCTCTAATGCTTCCAATCTGTGCACCAATTATGGAGTCCACACAATAGGTCTATCAAGCTTAAACCTTCCCTGGCTATTTGTTAGCTTCGCGATCCACTCATATAGCTCAGTAGGGAAAGATGCGAAGAAAATTTCGTGGATCTCTGTTTATAAGTAGCAGTTTAACCACTTTTCTTTTGATAGTCACAGATTCTTGTTCTCCTATGCAATGAACTCATGAATCTTCCTATCCAACCAATTCTCAATTCCTTTCTTAGTTGGATTCTAGTGATATGACATTAGCCATCTCTATGCAGGTCCCGATCCCAGTAACAGAACCATTAGGTGGCTTGTTCGGGCCTGACCCAGGTTCAGAGTTAATTAGCCAAACAAATCCCTATACTATTGGCCCTTTCAGCGACAATCCTTGGAGTGTGGACTGAGGTCTCACCCGAAGTAGTATGGGGGTTGTTGGAACTAGGTTTCTGCACCCTTGAGATGTCTGATGAGTTTTGAGTGGGTCCAACCATTAACTCTTTCACATAGGTTACTTCACACACTTCCTTATCCCTTGCGCCCTGATATACCTGCCTTCGCACAACCTTAACCAGGGGTTGTGTTGCTTGAGTAGCGCTCTGCACTATTTACTTGTCTTTTACACTAGTTAGTTATCTTCGCGTAATTGGATGCCTTATGTTATATTTATTTATATTGCATATTCATATGAGTTCGCATAGCAAATAAATAGTACATTTGCAATTCATACCCAATAATACATAAAATAGGAAAAGATACACAAAAATATGGTAAAACTTCTCTTTATTGATGTTTTCAACAATTACAGACTCAACCTGCCCTACGCACTTAGCTGCAGGGGTCTGCGCACTTAGCTGTGGACTACTAGGCCTCTACACACTGAGCTGTAGAGCCTTCTCCTACTCTACAACCCAAAGACACACTTTACACTTCAACTCAAGCTCTTAGACTCATCATTCTTCTATTCTTTAACGTTGTTATCTTCTACACTTAGAGCCTCGCTCTGGGTGGATCTTTCAATCCAACATCACATTACAAAACAAGGGCGTACAACACTGTGATTCTATTATGACTTCATGCTTCGCGCCCACAAATCGTGGAGTCTTTACAATGGACTTCGTCAAAACTTAGGCTTTAAGCCTTGAAACATGCCTTGAGGGGATTCGATGCCCAATAAGCTCTAAGAAGTTCTCTTGGTGTAGAGAAACAATGAGTGTTGCAGGGCTGGATAAATGACTAAGCTCTCCTGTGGCCCCTTGTGGAAAGGAAACAACAAGTGGGAGAATGTTGGGTTGTGTTATATTCTTTCCATGACTAGCTCCCCTAGTTAATTGGGAGGTTAGAGGGGGGGCATAGGCCCCCGTTTGTTGCGCTAGTTGCGTAGCGGGGGTTTGACAGGGGTAGATAAGCCCCCTCTATGGGGTGTTGGGCAATGCCTCGAGGAATATTTTTTTGGACCCTATATTAGGTTGGGCAGACCTACCTATGGTTTTGTGCATGGTTTTTGCACATCGTTTTGGACGCGATGGTTTTCGGTCCATGGTATTGGATGCTTCGACATTTATAAATATGTATTGTAACATTGAAACGAACATAATGAAAAATCAAGCTGGTAGTCCCAATTTTGGGATCCAGGGGAAAATCTCTGTGTATATGTGTTTTATGTGTTATGCTCTCACATTGTTTATTTTATGTTTTGAGAATTCATATGTAGGTAATTTCTATATGGGGTTAAAACCTACAGAGTCCATGATGATGTGGTAAGGTGTTAATAGACTCATCTTTGAGAGAGCATAATTTTTAACCCATAAGTCGGATTGAGGAAAACTTGGTTTCATTGGAATCATCGCAACGAAAGTGACTTAATTTTTTCGTCTAATGGTAGTTCTAAGGAAGTTGGAGGAAGTCAAAATTTTGTTGGTCATGTTCCCATATATATACATAGGGAGTTGGACCTTCATAAGTCACTACCTCTTTCTAACTTTAGTGGGGTTCTAGGGTTAGGAGGGGGTGTCATAATGTGGTCTTAGAGAATCTAAGTTTAACACTTGGATTGGATGGGATCTATCATGAGAAATCTAACAATAGAGTTCCTGCATGGGATTTCATGATGATTTTTTGAAAAGTAACTAAGCTAATGTTTAGGTGTTAAAAGTTGGTTTGAAAATTTTTATTTCACATGTAGCATAGAACTGATGATTAAAAGGATTTTATCATTGATTGATGAACTAACCAATTATTTTGGATGATATAGATGTATAGATGATATAAATGTAACTGTATATGTAATACATAGATATAATATACAATCACATAATATATATATATACTATATATAATATATATATATATATATATATAATATATATAAAATATATATATATATATATAAGATGTATATATAGTATAATATATAATATATTTGGAAACTATGCATTCAGCTAGGATAATGCTTGTAGCTTGATTTTGATTAATATTGATGTGCTAACATGGCCTATTTATTATGGCTAGACTAATATGGCAACTCCGTATGAGAGGGTTTAAGATCAAGATTTTGCCTATTTGATTATGATATTATGCACCTAATAGTTGCATGTGAATGAAATCACATCACAAGTGGCAAATAACTAACAGATCAAGACAGGAATGGTTCAATAATACTTAGATAGGTCACATGATGGATATGAAGGTGCATGCATGGATGAGGATGAAATATTAATGGGAAATGAGGGAGGAGCCAACTCTTCTGATTGGCTAGATACCTTGAGAAACTTTTTGCATGAGATAAGAAGCTTCAAGGAAGATAATGAAAGGTTGGTAAAGGATCAAGTGAGGAAAGTGGAGGTGAATGTAGTCATAATGCAAAGCCTCTCATACTTACAGAGATAGAACGACATGAGATGGGTCCTAGCTATAAAGCCAAGTCGAGCCTTTTGGAATTAGAAAAGAGAAGAAATGGTGTAGATGGTAGTAGGTCTAAGAAGAGGCACATAAGGGAAATTGAAGACACATTTAGAGGGAATGTGCCATTAAGCACCCTATCATGAAGAACCAACACTTATGGAAATCATTCTGATAAGCCTTATAGCTCTACTACCAAGGGGAATCATTCTTATCATCATGATCCCCATTTAGATCATTATCATCATCATTATTAGAAGAAGAGGGGAAGATGTTATATGCCTGAAAAATTTAAGAATGCCAAACGACCTACATTTTATAGGGAGGTAAAGAAATATGAAGATGCAAAATCTTGGTTTCTTCACATGAAGAAGTTCTTTAGAATTCACGACTATTCTGAGAACACGAAGGCAAAGGTATCTACCTACAACTTGAAAGGAATAGTAGGAATATGGTGTGAATATTTGAAAAATGTTAAAGGCATAGAAAAATAAACGCTGAATTGGAATGTGTTTGAAAAGCTCTTCAAACATAAATATTTAACATACATATATTATGAAAGAAAGGAAAATGAGTTTTATGAACTAAAATTGAGACAACTGTCAAATGAAGAGTATAATACAATGTTTCTTGAATTGTTGAGGTACATGCCATATCTCAAGGATGAGAAGGAAAAGGTTGAATGACTTATTAGTGGGCTTCCCATGTCATTCAAAGACTGCATCTAGTTTATGAAACTCAAACATTAGATGATGACATAAGAAATTCCAAGCACTACGACGAGTAAGAAAAAAAGAGGCTCGATTTTAAAAACAATTGGAGAGTAAAAGGAAGTATGAAAGACAAGAAGAAATGGCCCAAAAAGTTATCTAATATAAATAAAAGTGTGACCTCAATTGGTGAAGGTCAATTTTAGTAGAGGAATTGTCAAGAGGTTGTGTACAACCTCCTATAGGAGATCAATACTCGCCTAAGGAAAAAGAGCCACTGAGGTTCTAGACGTGCAGTGAACACCATAAAAAAAGGGACTACTTGTACCAAAAAGGTGTAGGACCTCGATTTATAGTGCACAAGAAGCTCAGACAGTGGGTGACATAGCGAAAAGCAGGCTTAGAATTTATGCAGTGGTGGATAATCGCCAAGAATACCACGAAGCATCCATCATAGAAATGACACGTAAGTTGTCCAGAAAAATTATTTCTATATTAATTGATCTACGATCCAACTATAGTTATGTTTTTTGACATCTTTCAAAAGAGTTCTAGTGACCCAAGGAAATGCAAGTAGAACCATTGTTGGTTCAACTGGAAATAAGAACTAAGAGAAAAAATAATTAATGGGTGAATTCATGTGATTTTGAGCTAAATGACCTGCTAACATTTATACATCTAAACTTGCTTCCATGGATATTTATAGTGTGCTATTAGGCATGGACTGGTTATATAAACACAACATTAAAGTGGATTGGTTTGAAAAATAAATTGAATTCTTAGATCAGAAGGAAGAAACAATAGTTTTACAGCGCAAGAGAAAGCCTACTTCAGTGAGGTTGATCACAGTTATCCAAGCCAAGCGTAGTAGCTGGAACGGATCCATGTTGTTTACAGTGAGAATCTCTAGGGATGAGAAAGATAGCAGAGATGTTGAGAATGAGGAAAGTGAGTCGCTAAGAAGATATTTGGTTCTACAACAGTGTGCATTAGAGAGATTTTGTGTTTTAAAATGGACATCCTAAGGGAAATTTTAAAATAATAGTGGAAATAATAAAATGATATTAGATTACCTCATCAAATGTTTGAGTGAAAAAAGAAAAAACTACTTTTTCAACTAGTATTTTTAACTTATCTTCACATGATTTTACTTCAATTTCAAGCGGGAGAACTTGTTGGATGTGTAATTTAATTTCACATCCAAGGATCACGCATTTTGAATACTTTCGATGGATCTTGCTAGACATAAAATGAGAAATACATGAAAAAACATGATTGTAATAACATTTTTCATGTATTTCTCATTTTTCTTCTAGTGGGCTCATCAAAAGTATTCAACATGGGTACTCATTGCATGAAAATTAAATTCCATATCCAACGGTTGCTACTGCTTTAAATTTGAGTAAAACCATAGGAATATAAGTTTAAAATAAAAGTTTAAAAAATAGTTTTTTCATTTATTTTTATTTTTTTTATTATTTTACCTTTTTACTCCAAAAATGGTGAATCATCCCCCATGGTTGAAATAATCATCTTCAATTCTATTGGTTCTTATAAAGTTAATTTTTGTTGTGCATTTTTTTTTTGGCCCATTTTTAACCTCAAAACTTCTTTAATGTAAACATGCTTCCAGTAGACGTTCTTGAATTACCTCCTCACATAGATATAAATTTCTCTATTGATTTGATATGTAAATCAACACTAGAATCCAAGGCACCATACAGGATGACCACTCTTGAGTTGGTTGAGTTAGAATTACAACTAAAAGAGATGTTGGACAAGTGATACATAAGGCCAAGTGTGTCTCCATGGGGAGCACTTTTGTTATTTGTGAAGAAAAAGGATGGCACCCTCAGATTATGTATTGACAACAAGAAATTAAATTAGGTGACCATAAAGAATAGGTATCCATTCCCATGGTTTGATGAACTCTTTTATTAGTTGTGGGGAGAAGCAGTGCCTCTTTTATTAGTTGTGGGGAGCAACAGTGTTCTCCAAGGCCGACTTGAGGTCAAGATACCATCAGGTATGTATCAAGGAGGAGGACATCCATAATACCACATTCTGGATGAGATACATGCATTATGAGTTTTTAGTGGTACCATTTGGGCATATTATGCGACAATTACATTCATGTGTTTAATGAATAGTTTGTTGTGTCCTTATTTATAAAAAAAATTCATCATTTTTTATGATGACATATTGGTGTACTCAAAGATAAAAGAAGAGCATGAGAAGCTTGGCTATAGTGCTACAATTATTGAGGGAGCATAAGCTTTGAGAAAATCTTAGCAAGTGTGAATTCTTCTAGCCATAAATGCACTACTTGGGGCACATTGTATCCATGGATGGGATATCAATTGATCTAGAGAAGGTCAAGGCCATCATGGATTGGTATAAATATAGGTATGTGAATGAGGTCATATCATTCATGGGGTTGGTAGGTTATTTTAGGAGGCTAACCAAAAACTTCTCCAAGGTAGGCCTCCCTATCACATCGTTGCAGAGGAAGGGTAAAAAATTCGAATGAAAAACTTAGTGTGCAATCAAATTTGAGTAATTGAAGTAGTTGCTCACTAATGCACCAATGTTGAGGATTACAAATCTAAATAGTTTAACATACTCGACCCCTTAGGTTACCATTCGAGGAATGGAGTATAGAT
>APFE031564508.1:95263-137603 GCA_000404065.3 Pinus taeda
TAAAAGGAGCAATCAAGTCCACAAGATCAATGGTGCATGATCTTAGGAAGACTTTTGCATTTATGATGTTTTCATATTCTGCTCTTTTTGGTACTAACACTACACCTGTGATGATATGATATATGCTTCCAACACCTCATTGTTGGAATTGTGGTTATGATTGTCGATCTATGCATATATTATTGGTGATGAAGGATTGACATAGGTTCAGGGGAAGCATCCTCTATATGGTTCATTATTGTCTCATGATGATGAATGGTTATTATTGTTGCTAGTATTCCTACATTATTCCCTGTTGGAAGAAAATGATGTTTTCACTATGTCATGGTTGATTATTGTTGTTGATCGGTCTTATTTCATCTCTTAATGATGACTAACAAATGGGTTGTTGTTTCATTTCATGAAAATTGATTAATCTGATGATTAGATGTGATGAGTTATGCATCTATTATGAATTTATGGTGAAGGACTGACACAGGTTCAGGGGGATCCACTCTTATGGTTCCATTAGTTTATTATTATGGGCACATATGATATATGGTTATCACTACTGTCATTGGTACATTTCTTGCTATTGGAGGATAAACGTTGATCACTCTTCTACTATATTTGTCATTGCTAATTGGTATGATGGTACATGGATATAAATATTTTAGATGCTATGATGGATGGTTATCTATATGGTAATAGATACATGTGTTAAATGCCTTCCCTTCTATTTGGACAAGAATATTTCAAATGCTTCCAAGCTATTGCATTACATAGTTGGTTGATATACTTCTTCACATATGTGTTCATCAAAGTGATATCATGTGCTACTATTGATGGATATCTGATAATGATGAAGTTGGTCTTGTTAATGGATGTATGGTCATGGATGTACTTCTTCTTGTTTCATTCGTCCTTGTAATTTTATTGCTTATCTCTAGAGGATCCAATAGATGATTAGGGGGAATATGGTCAGTTGAGCTATTTGATTCACATGTTGCACATGAAAAGTGGAGCTCTTCTCTTGGTTCAACTCAACCCTTTTCCATTGATGTCAAAGGGGGGAGAGACTTGGTGTGTTTCCATCAAGTCCAAAGGGGGATATTGTTGGCATTATTTCTATGGTGTTATCCTTGATGGAAACAATAACTGTTCTTAATATAGAAATCACACAAAGCAGTGTGATAACTAGTTCTTCTATAATCACCATCGTTATATATATATATATTATTGTGTGTGTTGCTTATATATATAATATAATAATTATATATATATATTATATATATATATTATAATATCTATATATATATATATATGTATATATATGTATGTATTGTATATATATTATTATATATATATACATAATATATCTATATCTATTTATATATATACTCTAACTATATATATATTATATATATTATATAGTATAACTATATATATACATCAATATATATTATACTATATTTATATATATATATATACCAAATATATTATATTATATATATATTTATTATATAATATATATATATTATTATCACTTACATATATATATATATTGTTACATACACACCATTATATATATGTATGTTATATATTATTATTATATATATATTATATATATATATACTATATATATATATATATATATATTATATATATATTTATATATATATATATATATATATATATACACATAATATCTAATATATATGTGTATATATATTAACAATGGCATAACGTAGATACATGCTTGTGAGAGTAATGAATCAATGCTTGGCAGATATAGGGTCGTGCGAATGCAACACTTAAAGGATGAAAGCCCATCACTTGACAACACCAGGAGACAGACTTAAGAAAAATCCGTCAACTGACAATACATGGCCAAATATTATATCCTGGAAGGATAAGAGGAGCACTCAATGGGAATAGGCGGGTTCACTGGGACCGGATGACAGACAAAGCCTAACTAATCAATGGTTGGAATAGTGGGCCAAGTATTCAATAAACAAACACATCAAATGAAGGAATGAGTCTCGCCTGGAGAGTATACCTCGACGACTTTATAAACATTTCTTTTCATTGCATCGAGCTACGAGGAGCGGGCTTGTGTGGTAGCGGGCTAGGTGTTTGACGAACAATAGAATAACATGGAGTATTATTTGGTGCAGTGGGCTCCACCTGGAGGATTTACCACAACGACTCTTATAATTGATTTCTCCCATCGCGTCGAGCTACCAAGGCTGGGCAGACAACATTCGACGAAGGCTTGAGCGGGCCCCGCTGGGAGACTCCTTCTCGGCGGCAATTATAACCCTACTTCTGGAACAGGCTCACTAGTGGGCCAGCCCGACGAGGTTTGAATTAGAAGACATACCATCGGAATTTTTCATAGTGTCCGACTCCTTTGAACGGGATGACGTGGAAGTTGACCATGCATTGATTAAGATTGAGACCACCGTCAACGATTACATGTGAGGGTCTGAAGAAAAATATGGTCACCGGGGATGTGATTACAAGGACAATGTCGCGTAGGCCCGATCCTAAGGAGATAAAGAGGGTCGTGGAGGTCCCAATACCAAAAGGGGTATAAAAGAGAACGCTTAAGAGAAAAACCACTATTACAATAACGAAAGAAAAAGGTTGAGTTTATATTAGGGCATATTTTTAGCGCTCATGGTTGTTAAGCCTTTCATTGTAATTTATATCCCTGGATTGAAGGAAGCGCCATTCTATTAAAAAATTTGGGCACCGAGGGGGTTTTTTCTCTTTAAAATTTACGCGTGGGGTTGTAATGATTCTGGTCAAATTTTATAATGGTATTTGTACTTGTGGTAAGCAGAAATCAACAGTTTTTACCCTTGGTATTGATGGGATCAAACAACTATAAAAGGAAGATCAATCATAAGCTAAGTGTGTGCAATCAATGGAGTCTTTGTGAAGTGTCTTTTGCAGGTGCACACAAGTGATGGATCAAAGCTCAAATTTGGAGGAATGGTGATAGATCTAAGTTTTGGAATGAAGCTATGACTGAAGTTTTTGTTTGTTGCAAGAGTTAGTGGTGCATGAGAGAACAATTATCTTGGTTTGCTAATGACCGCTTGGCAGAGATCTATGTTATAAGAGCAGATACATACATTTCTTAGATCTAAAGTTAGATATGTATGATGACATTGTTTGTTTTGCAGAGAAGAATTATGATAGAGATGAGCAATATGAGCAGAGTAGTAATATAGCTTTGTCATGCTTTAAGAAGTTAAAGTCTCTAGATAGCATGTGCATATACCCTGTGATAGTGATCAATATATTGGACAAAATAACATTTGGATCTACTCTTGTTGATGCTAATTAATGTTGCTAGACAAAAATCTAATAAATATATGCTAGAAGTGCCTTGAAAATAATTTCATGACTAACATGTTTAACTCAGAGGAAGGTCTTTGGATGAATTGATTATGCAAAAATTTATGATGCTTATAGTATGCAGTGACAATATATTATTGGTACTATAAGAATTGGGCATGCAATGACTTGTATTGGTTGATGATTTTAAATGTATATGCTTCAGAGGATAATGATAGAGATAGCATAACATCTTGTATTCATAAATGGCGATTTTACTTATACAGTGAGTATAATGTGACATTGAACTATATTGGTCTTTCTATACTTGTGTTGATTGATGTTGCAAGGAAGGAGTGTTTGCAAGAACTCTCGAGGATGTGTACATGAGGATATAATGTTGTTATATGACCAGTTATGCAAAGAAAAAAATTGAGCTAGAGCTATGAAGCTAAAGGTTGAAATATGGTTATGCTATAGTGATATTTTATGATCTCAATATGTTGTTGCTTGCTCTTCTTCATGATGGTGATATGATGCATCTATTCTGGCTCTTGAGCTAGGGTTTATCATTTTGGGTATTCTTATATGACTCGGTTTGCATGACAATGTTTGAGATTTGATGAGCATTCTCAAATATTTTATATGTTGTTGTTGATATATTCAAATTTGACTTAGTACACTTGGTAGTTTGACTTGGCATTTAATGAACAAACATAATATGAACTGAATGACATCATTTGACAAAGTTAGAATCTGCTTGGTGATTTGATTGGTTTGGTCTATGGCTTGAGTATGACATTTTGTATGGTAAAATTTGCAAGGGCATAATGGTTTGACTTAATTGACTATAGTAATATTGGCTTGAGTAGACAACTGTCTTGGTATTCAGATTGAGAGTTTGATGTAGCACATTGACTTGATTGTGAGCATGACACTTGGAATCTATGAGACTTAGTGATTCGATCTCGGCACAACAATATTTAGTACTAATTCAGTCCTGATATATTGGTTTGATTGCTTTAGTTGATATTCAAACTTGGCATTTAGTGATTGGTTTTGATTGCATTATATTTAGATGTGATTGATTTGCTTCAGTATTCATTGGTTTGATGCTTCAGTGACTCAGTTGATTCATAGTGTTTCAGTGATTCAAAATTTAGTGTTTTAGTTGGTATATTGGTTTGATTTAGTATTGGTATATGGTTTGTGTGGGTGGTGGCTTGCATGATATTGATGGTTAATTGACAGGTGGATCCAGTATGAAAATTATGATAGGAGGTCCACGAAGTGCTAAGGGTTGTAGCCTTCAATGAGGGGGTAGGATCTCCCTTCCGGTAGGAGTCAGTAAACAAGATTAGGGGTTGTAGCTCCCTTCCAGTGGGCGTTGGATAACGAGTGGAGGTTCTAGCCTCCTGCAGGTAGGAGCCCGCATGATGACAAGAGCCTACGCTAATACAAAACCAAGATGTAAAAGAATTTTCTTTATAGAATAAGAAGACAGAGACGAAAACAACATTGGTTTTGTTCCACACAGGTTTTCCACCTAAAATTCTAATGTCCATATGTGTTTGATGTGTTGATGTGTGTTTATGTCTTATTCTTGATGGTGCTCATGATTTATTGAATAAGCTATATATATATCTAACTGAAGTTTTGGTTTAAAGATAATTGTGAATTGAAGAGTAAATTAAGTGAAACGAAATACTGATTCACTCCCCCCCTCTCAGTATTTCTAACAGATCTTAGTGGTTATTGTTTTCTAATATTTGCAAAACATTTTTATAATTTTCTTCTAACAACTCAACTTATTGAAAAGTCTCCAAGAAGAAGTTAGTTTTTACCCCGAGGAAAAGTCGTAATTTCCTTCAATAAATATGAAAATTACATACTGTAGATGTTATAATAGCATATAAAAATGTTGATCACCCACCAATCAGCTATATAATATGTTCTTTATTATCCAACAAAATACATAATCATATAAAAATAGTCCATCGATTCTTCAAAATATAAAATACACATAATATTTTCTTGTATAAACCAATAATATTTGCTTATAAAAAAATCAAAACTGGGAAATCTGATGTTGCCATATATCCAAGTTAGGAGCAATAAATATGTCACTTGTGTGTTGTATCTGCTGAAGTATACCATCAAAAGGATGATGATAGTATTGATAATGTCCGTGATCATTATGCTCAATTATCTGCCAAACCCCACATGCCTGTTGTGTGCCCTCTTTGGATAGACGATCAAAAAGTGAGTTATTTTCCCTATAAATATGTTGACAAGAAATAAAATCAATTTGTGTTTTTAGCATCATAACCTCATCCAATATTCTCATGAGTGTGTGCATGTGGCATATTGTCTGCTGATTGAACCAATCAATAATCACTCTAGAATCACCATAAACTTGTAGCTATGACATCCTTTTTCTATGGAAAAGTGAAGCAATAATTTAAGGCTGAAAAGTTCTACAAAATTGTTTGTACTAGTACTGAGACCAAATTTTAATTTGAAGAAATAATTGTTATTTAATTATAGAACTGCTCCACCTCCACATCTACCATTTTGAGTGGATCCATCAAAATAAGCCCAAGGCTTTGGTTGATCAATCGATTTAGCTATAACTATTCGGGTTCTAGATCTTTGTTCTTCTTCTGAGAGAAAATTATATATCGAAACCCGCTGAGCTCCAAAGTATTCTAGGTGGAAATCAGTGTCATTGTTTTTTTTTTCCCAGTCTAAATTCTCCAATAGATAAGCAAAGGGATGTGCCAAATTTTATGTTGAGAGGCCTCCCTCCATTGTGTCTTCCAAGCTTCATTGAATGTTTGTCCATGCCATCTTATACTCACAGCTAAATCTTGATAGATCAAATTCCAAATCTAAGTAGCCTAATAATAGGAAATAAACAAATGATCTACAGATTCCTCTACTTGTTTACATAAAGCACACCAATATGGGCCATGAAATAATCTCTTTTTAAGTTTGTCTTCAGTTGAAATTTTATTTTCCAACAAACACTATAATAACAATCTCATTTTTGTTGGACTTTTTAATTTCCATATGTGATTCCACCACCATAACTGTACCTATGGCTCTTTATCAACATAAACATAAATACATCCTTCCTTTGGAGTGTATTTCCCCTATGATGAATGTATCCAAAGGAGTTCATCCTCCCTATCATGAATCCTTACATGCAAATTTAATAGAGATTTGGTGTATGTAGTCCATGCCTGATGCCATCAGACATGTAAGTTTAAAACCTGAGCCGATAACCAACGTTGTCCCCAAGTGGTTGTGTTCTCTTGATCAACTACTTTATTTAATGTTCTTTTTCCCTGCATGGCTAGGAAAGTCACTAGTTCATGGGGAAGATTCTGTTGATCACCACATCTAGACCATGGGTCGATCCCAATTCAAACCCTCTCTCCCGATCCAACTCTCCACGCTAATCTAAATCCAATGATACTGAACAAGTATAATACTACCTTCCATATCGTTGATATATTTGTTCTGCTCTTATTTTGAGACCGAATCTAGTCTTTCAATGCTAGAGGGTATATGTATTTCCTAACTACAACCTCTATCCATAAAATAGCAGTAGTTAATATTCTCCATCCCACCTTTGCTGCAAGTGCTTGTGAGAAACATAATAAACATTTTAACCTCCATCCTCCACACTTTTTGAGGAGTGCTATCTTGTCCCATCTTATCCACGCAAAAGTTATGCCTTCTTTTGATCCCCTTTAGAAAAATCCACAACAACACTTTTGAATTAGGTTCAAGGTACACTTGGTTATCCATGATAAAGACATCCAAAATACTGGGATGGCCTCCAATACAGGCTTGACGAGGACCTATTATCCTCCACAATATCCCAAGGCTGAGAAAGGAGATCGAAGGAGGTAACCTCAGGCCGCTTAGGGTTCAACAACTAGCCTTGCTAAACCAGAGAGGTATCTCTCTATAAATCTCACAACCAAATATGACTGGAGTGTGAAAAAGATATTAGGCTAGGTCTACTTCATCTCTAGGGTTTTGAAATTTAGTGTTTTGCTGGATCAGGAGTGAAAATCAGGGAACTAGGTCAAAAGATCAAAGGTTTCAGTTGCAAGAGATATAGAGGAGCAGGGTAGGTACGCTTTTGTGATAATTTATGAGTTGGTAGATGTAGTGTAGGGTGGAAAAGCAAAGATTCAAAATGAGCATGGCAAGCATGAAATCATTTATCAGAAGACTAAGTACACAAAATGATATTCCTAACCAAAACAAAGCTTAATTAAAAGAATTCTGCTTAAAACCTCTTAGGAAAATCACTAAAGAAGTAAGATATGGAAAAGAGACTTGTATATCATTCATATAAAACTATGAAAGAGATAAAACATTATCAAAAACTCACAACACAAGAATTCCTAAATAATAGCTGCAAATTTCCTTTGATTTCCTGTAAAAGATGATCAATACAAGCTCCAAGCCTTTTGCTGTCTGATATCCAACCTCTAATACTTCGAAATCTGAAGTATTTATAAAATGATTTATAGAAAAATATCTTGAAACAAAATTCAAGATTTGTTATGAAAAATCATAAAAATAGATCAAAACTACTAAAGATATCATTTGGCTGAGCTCTGGTGATGTTCTGGGCATTTTGGTGTAACCGAGGCCTCGAATAGACATTTCTATTTTGATGAATGTAGCTGCTGAAAATGCGATGTTGTTCTCTGTTCTTTCATTACTGTTTTTTCTCTGTTAAAAGTGAGCCAAGGAGACCGATTCTTCCTCTGTCATTGATCTGAGCTATCTGATCCAGGCCAATCAAATTTGGGCCATTGATCCTTATCGCAATCATATCCAGGACGGGCCCGTGTTGTATCACAATTGCAATACAGAGAAGGGACTTTGATCCGGACTTAAACAGGAACGCAAAAAATTACAGAGATAACCATATACACAGAAATGCAGCGGAAATAATACTTCATTTCATTAATGGAAAATACTGAAATATGCTTACAACCATAAATGGAGATAAACCAGCTAGGGCGATGGTAGCTTATCTCTGAGAAGAGATGTGCGGCTACATGCCTCTGAATTGTTCTGAACTGTGTTACAATGAGGCTCGAAGGCCTATTTATTGTTGAGAAACAATGGAAAACCCTTCACATCCCAAAACCTAACCCTAGAGGATGAAACGCCAAATTGTGGGCCCCGTTTGGGTAAATTGGTACATCAATTTCCCGAGGTCGTAACTTTGGCATACGATCTATGTTTGACGCGTACAATAGCTTGTTAGAAAGATCTATCCCAGCACTACCACTTTGGGTAGGTAACATCGGTCCATGGACCCATGTTCCCCCAGATTTCCCAAAAAAACATCGTTTAGGGCCTCAAAATGGCTCCGGAAGTTCAAGACCCGAAAAACTACTAAAAATAGTAAATTGTGCTACAATTTAGGAAACTGAAAAAGCTGAAAGAGACAATTGTGGGTGTCCAAATGGGATAGGTGGGTGGCCACCAACATCCACCTGGATCATGTCACTCAATATATAGAGGGCCAAATGGATCATCAAGTATTTGGAGCAGAGGAACAAACAACTTGAGGACCAGCATGAGATCATGGAGCTGCAAAACATCCGTGAGAATCGACAAGATACCCAGCAAAGGAGGATCGAGCTCACTACCTTGGAGCAAGAGATCAACAATGACCATGAGTCCTGGCTAGAGCGGATCAACATCCACCTCGATAGACTGCTGGAGAAGGCCGACAGAGACAAAACCATATAGAGGAGGATGGTTTATCATTACAGGGCATGGAACATGAGTGCAAAGGCCCGGATAAGGAGCTTAAAGGCAAAATTGAGCAAAGCAACAAAAGAGGAAAAAGAGGCAAAAGAGCAAGATCGGCTTCGAATATTGACTAAAGCTTCTGTGGCCCAGCATAGTGCCTCTTAGAGAACCTCCAGCCCAAATTTCAAGAAATTTGGGGCAATTTTGGTTACATGGTAATTTTTTGGTCAAAACACAGGTTTTATCTCCCTGTGCGTCGCGCCACTGGCGCGGCGTTTAGAATTGGGAGCTCCAAATTGGAAATGGCTTGCATTTTTGGATTCAGCATGAAAAATCACCACTACTGGTGCTTGGACAAGAAATTTGGGCATGATTTGAGTCTCCAGGAGGTCAAAAACACCCAAAAAATGGCCTCTCTGCCCCTATTTTGACACATAGGAAGCAGTCTCGGGAGAATGAAGATTTGGAGGGGAAAATGAGCACCAAATTCAGAAATTCCACTTGAGTTGGAAAGTAGACATGACAGGCTCACTTGGGCATATTTTGGAATCCTGCAAGTGCCTCAATACAGGCTCCAAAGTGGCGGAATGTATATAGAAAGTGGCGTGCCGCATATAGGGAAAAAGGCCAATTTCACCTCCGTTTCGCGAAATTCCTATTCGCGACTTCTCCAAGTGGTCCCAATCATCTAAATTTCACTTTTTCAGCACATAAAGTAAAGTTTAAAGCATTTTCACTCCAGATTTCCTTCTATGCAAGTGGCAAAGGAAGGTAAACAGTCACCCCAAGCCATTTGTCATGTTTGTAACGCTGCACCTATAGCTAATGGTTGGCTTTCCACCTCCATTTTGTAATGATTCGAGTAACTCCCCAACCCTTGGGCATTCTATATCCTCATGGAACATTCTATATATTGTATGCAAACTATTTGCAAAGGGTTGGTTGGCTTGTAACTTCTGGGAGACTGTGGGAAAGAAACTATGTTTCTTCATTGTATATTTTGACAGAGGATTAATGAAAGGCAGTGGTTCTGTTTCATGAGATTCATGTGGTTGTGAGTGCAGAAAATGTGTCTCTTATGTTTCATATGTATTTCATTATATTTCATAGTTCATTTCATATTCATTTCTAGAGAAATTTTCTAAGTTAGATAAGGTAGAATTCAATTTTATTGCTTTTCCTGTGGGAAAATTTCATGTTTAGTGTTCTTTCTTCTGTTGAAAAGGATTCATGTGCATATGCCCTTTTCACCCTCCTAAGCAATCTCTCCATTTCGTGCTATTTCAAACTAAATTGCTAGACTTTCTGCCTGTCTTGCCTCACGAAGTAATCTGTGCCTTTGTATTTCATCCTCTGCTCATTGCTGTCCATTGGTCCCATACCATCCCAGAAACACAGTCATTCATAAAAATCGCTTCCTGTATCCATATTCACTTACTAGCCTAAGATCAATATTTCACAATAATTCATCTCAGACCATTCCATTTATCTATTCACTGAGTGTGACTTGGAGAGAGCCCTCTCCTGTTCTAGTAGGGCTAGCTACCAGACTAAGCGTGGTTTGTGGTTACCCTGAATTTTTCCTTCCTTCAGCCTAAGGCAAATTTTGGTGCTAACATGGCCTACGTCACCCCAGTCATAGTAACCCGACCCCTTCTCTTATGGCACCACTTTATCTCCTTCGGCTCATAGCATCAAGATGACCTAGATATGGTACCACCCTCCACCAATTATAACATTGGCAAGCTTGTGTATATGGCTAGCATAACCAACCTTTGTCATTTAGTTTTGTCCTTTCTAGCATATTCTAGAGAATGCTCTTTACCAACCATTGAGACTCTCTTACCAGGCTTGTGTGGATGGTGGGACTATATGGTCCTTTCTTCCATTGGTCTGTTGTGGCAACTCTCGGTTCCCATCGTAGCTTATGCCACTTCATACAAGTTCCTTTACCTCAGATCCTCCTCTGGGACTCCTCTTTATCTTTCTAAGATTATTTCATCATGCTGAACTACTTGATGGGACCCCTGATTCACTAATTGGTATGCATACCTCCTATCCGATATGCCTTATGTCATTTCACTAGGCTTCCTCCTGACACTTGTGATCGTCTCCCTTCTTTAACCTACTGGGGTGAATTCTTCAGGTTCACTTAGTAGATGGACTAGTTCCTGACCAATAACACAATGATAATGATGTGGGCCTAGCCATGTATTCTCCTTACATCATCTCGTCTTGTGCTTTTGGTGCTTCCTAGATGTTATAGGCCATTTTTTCGCATCTGGTGAATAGGTCTGCAAACTAGATCAATCATCATCCTTGAGTATGTTGTTATCATCCCTACATAAACCCATAAGCATGACCTTCTCAAATAACTCTGTTTCTTGGTAACTACCAAAAATCAGTGCTTTTAAGGCCCAGTGCACCCTACCCCTTTAGAGACCTTTGTTCAACAATAGGTTTGATCCAAGCTTAAATAGGAACACAAAAAAAATGCATATATAACCATAAATACAGAGATGCAACAGAAACACCATTTCAAATCATTAATATCAGAATACTGAAATATGCTTACAAATAGAATAGAAATAAACTAGCTTGGGCGATTGTAACTTATCTATGAGAAGAGATGTGGTGGCTAGATGCATCTTAATTGTGTTATAGTGAGGCTCAAGGGCCTTTTTATTATCAAACAACCAGGGAAAACCTTAAAGAAAAAAAACCCTAATCCGAGGAGATGGAACACCAAGAGTTTGTGGGCCTCGTGGGTTTAGTTGGGCAACCAACTTCCTAGGGTCATAACTTGGTCATATTATCTTTGTTTGGTGCGTACAATACCTTGTTGGAAAGGTCTCCCTAAGTACTACATGAATTATGGTAGGCTAATACCTATAGATATAGGATGCTAGAGACCTGGAAAAAACGTGTTTTAGCAGGTCAAAACTACTCAAGACGTTCAATATGTGAAAAACTATTAAAAATAGTAAATGCTTAAATAAACAAGGAAACAGATGAAAATGACTAGAGGTCTAGGTGAAATAGTCAGGTGGCCACCAATATCCACTTGGATCAGTCCTCCCTCCTTAGGAAGCAATGGTCCCCATTGCATGTAGAGCCTCCATGAGGTGAGGAAATTTCTATTGAACCTAGTCCCTGGTGAGCCACTTTCCCTAGTGAAGGAGTTGGCCTACTTTTACAACTCGATATAGTTGGATCCTCTATTCACAAGTGTTCTTGATATCTGTATCCATGATCTGATCAGTTGTGACCTATTCCAAGAAATCTAGGTTTAGCTCTATTGGTGTGAGTTGTTCTGCAATGTCGGATGTGTCCGGCAATGGTGGAAAGTATGGTCGAATGTGGTCTACATTGAACACTAGGTGTAGACCAAGGAGTGGTGGAATGTTGAGCTCAAAGTCATTGTCCCCCATAGCCTTGGTGATGGTGCATGGCCCATATCGGAGTGGGTGAAGCTTGTGGTGGGGTCCAACAAGGCACTCCTTCTCCAAATGTAGCCAAACTTTGTCACCCACCTAGAACTTATGTGGAACCCGATGTTGATCATGGCACTACCTATACCTAGCATTGGCTTTGTCCAATATATCATGGACCTTCTAGTGGAAGTGTTGAATGTGCTCGATGAGGTTGTTAACCCTGTCGGCTCCAGACTAGATGTGAGATGAATCTGCCTGAGTAGCAGCAAATGGTATGGCCACATCGATGGGACGTAATGGATGAAATACTAGCACTACCAGAAAGGGTTTGTGGCCTATTGAGATGTGGAGAGATTTTTTGTAGCTATGTTGGACATAGGGGAGGCTTTCATCGCATGTGCGTGGATGCTTTGAGTTGTACATGCGCAAAATGTGTATGATCGTCTTGTTGACGACCTCTGTCTGGCCATTAGTTTCGGGATGGAAATCCATGGACTTAGTAAGTTTAGTATCCAGCATCGAACAAAGACTTGACCAAAATGCACTCAGGAATCTACTATCCCGATCTGAGACAATGGACTATGGGATTCTGAGGTGTACGCACACTCGCTTAAATAAGAGTTTAGAAGTCACCTATGTTGTGATACTCTTCTTGTAGGGTGCCATAATGGCCATCTTGGAGAATATGTCAATGACCACGAAAACATAGTCATTGTCATGCTTAGATGAAGGAAGGCCCGACATGTAATCCATGGTGGTGGATTCCCAAGGTCAACTAGGAGTAGGAAGAGTGGTATATAGGCCTTTCTTCTTGATGCTTAGTTTGGAAATGGCATAGGTAGTGTAGGATTTAATGTACATCCCAACATCCTGATAAAGGTTAAACCAATAAAAATACTTTTGCACTACTTCCATTGTTTTCTCTACCCCGAAATGTCCAATGACTGGACTGTAGTGTTCCTCACAAATCATCTTGGCATGCTCACCTGAAGGAACCACACATGTGTCCTAGGTAGCATAATAATGCATCATGGAGGTGTAAATTTGGAACTTGCCTACCTTCGAGGAGTGTCCAGTATGTACTACTGAATTCTGGATTGCTCTTGTAAAGATGTGACCAGCCCGAAGTCTCATGCCCACTGGTGTCGAGCATAGTGATCAGTGCCATGACTCGTCAGCTGAGGCAATCTACAACATTATTGGTGCTACCCTTATTGTACTTAATGTTTAAATGGAATTGTTGCAGGTATGTGGACCATTTCTGATGGTAATCATTCTGTAACTTCCTTTGTGTCTGTATGAACTGTAGGGGTCGGTGGTCTATTTGGATGACCATTTCCTTCCCCATAACGTAATGCTCCCATTGACGACGAGCCTACATAATGGAATGCATTTATTTTTCATAAGTGGGATACCTTTAGACTATGTCTGAAAGTGTCTCACTATGGTAAGCCACTGGATTCCCCTGTGAGTAAGAACTCGACCAATAACATAGTCGGAGGCGACTGTCTCATCTCAAATGGTTGTTGCAGGTTTGGTAATGTGAACTGGTGCAAAGAAGATATGATTCTTCAACTCTACAAATGCCTTTTGTTTAGTTTCAGACAAAAATAATTTTTCTTTTGCTCCACCCTTGGTGACTTGAATTAAAGGCCAAGTGATATGAGAGAACCCCAACATGAGCCTACAGTAGAAATTGGTAAGACTCAGAAAGTTACAGAGCTCTATTAGAGTGGTTAGGGCTAGCCAATCCTAAGTGACTTGTATCCTGGACGGGTCCATATTCGCACCCTGATCATCAATATTATGTCCCATAGATTGAACATGGGTCATGCCAAAACTGCATTTCTCCAAATTGGCACATAGCTTGTGTTGTCATAAGGTTTGAGGGACCCATCAAATATGATGGAGGTGCTCTTCTTGACTCTAGCTGAAGAGAAAGATGTCATTTAAATATACTACCATGAATGAATTGGTGAAGGGTTGCGAGATGTCATCCATCAATCTCATGAAGGTTGTGGGAGCATTCGTCAACCCAAAATACATGACCAACCATTTGAAAAGGCCCTCCTTGTATTTGAAGGCAGTCTTCCACACATTAGAGGGTTTGATAGGAACCTAGTGATAATTGGACTTCAAGTAAATATTATTGAAATATTTGGCCCCCTTAAGCTAGTCAAGAAGGTTGTCAATTCGTGGGATTAGGTATCTATTCCGGACAATGATCTTGTTCAGTGCCCAATAGTCAATATAGAGTTTCCAAGTTGCGTCATTCTTCTGTACCAATACAATATGGGTCCCATAGGGTGATGAACATGGCCTAGTGTGCCCTTTCTACAACATATCCTGAATCTATATCTTTATATCATCGTTCTCTAGAATAGAGCCTTGATAGATGTGTTCATTGGGTGCTTGACCTGATAATGTAGGGGTAGCCCTGTAATTGAGGCAAGAATGTCTGCGTACTCAAACACAACCTTTTCCATCTGTTTTTGTTGCGTAGAGGAGCCTTGTCTAGAACTCGTGGCCACAACCTTATTCTTGCCTTGAGGTCAAATCATACGGAAAAAAAAATTCATGGTCTGGGAAATTATCTTAGTACATTTCTCTGTAGTGATAAAAGAGATGGTGGTAGGTGGGGCTACCTCTAGTATCTAGTACAACCTATTTCCCAAAGTAATAATCATAAAGCAAGGTCTAGAGTCATACACAACATGTCACTTCCACAAGTATGGTTGTCCTAATAATACATCAAAAATTCAAGAGGAGAAACATCACACAGTACCTCATCCATGAAGGGCTTGATGTTATAAGGAAGGCAACACTGCTAGCTGATGTGGACATCTCATCCTTGATGAAGTCACCCAATGGTGTACGACTCTGGATGTCCTGTCATCAGTAGGCCCATCTGCTTCACGAATTCTACTAAAATGAGGTTCTTCTAGCTCCCACTATTGACAATGAACTGCAGTAGAGAAAAATTCACCCACATCTGTGAGTGGAAGAGGTGTTCCCCCTCCTATGGATATTCAGCCTCATTCTTATGGATCTTAGTGGTGGCCATGGTTGAACTAGGCTTTACATTAATGATTTACTTCCCTTTTTCATTCCCCTTGTTGGGTTCTAGCTCTGAGTGGAGCTCATAGCCACTCACTTGTATTGTGAGTGGAGCTATTATGGAACTCACACCATTCCCATGTCCTTCTTTGTCCTCAGGGTGTTTTTATTTTCTTGTGGCTTTGGTAGGTTGTCTTGGGTCACCTTGCCTTGGCCTTTGCTCTGTGGTTTGGGGGCACCTTTTCCATGCTTCAGATTTGCAGATCCAAAGTCTGGCATCTGTTTAAAATTATGCTCAATCTTAATGGTGTATCGGTATGTCATTCTGAGTGAGGAGATGTCTAGGAACTCCATCTCATATTGGATGTACTTGTGTAGGAATTTGTGGTACTTGAGTACTAAATGTCGCTTAGAATCCTTGATACCGAGTTATTTGTGGAGGGTATGGAAAAAAATTTTGAAGTCCAACACATCTTGGTCCCTTCCCTACCGTAGCGTGGTCTACTTTATATATTTATCTTCATATCTCCTAACATGGTAACATTGTTCCTTGATGGCATCTTCGAAATAATCCCAAGTGGGTGGGGCTAAAAAGGTGAGGATTCCCTCTTATCCTTTTGTTCACAGTAGGTTTTCCACCAGTCCTTGACGTGTGGGCTGACTTGAGAAGTGAAAAAGTAATATTTTCCCGATTGGAAAGGTCATGTACTGAAAAATATCCTTCCAAAATATTCAACCAATTATCTACTGTGTCTGCATCTATGTGTCCCTCAAATATGGCAATGTCAAAGTTAACTTGTACCTTAAAAGTAGTGGCACCTCCAAAGTGGTTGCTGGATGAGGATGTGTCATATGTGGGTCACCATCGAAGGATCTAGGCAAAGTTATCCATCATCACGTTCCTCTGTCGCTCAAGGGCTTCATTGACCAATATTTTGATAGGATCTCCTACCCCCCTCCTCTTTCTTTTCTTCTGCCATAGGATACTATCGGGGTTTGTGAGGCTGATCTTGTAAAGTTTCAACCAGATCGAGCCCTAACTCCTTATACCCTAACCTCGTTGGGGACATGCAAAGAAAAAAAATAAAGAGAAGATTGCTCTGCTACCATTGATATGAACTTAAACAGGAACACAAAAATTACAGATATAACCACAAATACAAAGATGCAGTAGAAATAACACTTCATTTTATTAATATCATAATAATGAAATATGCTTACAAACAAAATAGAAATAAACTAGCTCGAGTGGTGGTAGCTTATCTATGAGAAGAGATGTGGCATATACATGACTCCAAATTTGTTATAATGAGGATCAAGGGAATTTTTATTATTGAACAACAAGGGAAAACCCTAAACAACCAAAACCCTAACCCGAGGAGATGGAACACCAAGCGTTTGTAGGCCCTGTTGTGGTTAGTTGGGCAGACAAATTCTTGGGATTGTAACTTGGTCAAATTATCTTTGTTCGTCACGTATGATACCTTATTGGAAAATTCTATCTGGGTACTATAGTATTTGTGACACACTCCTACCAACGAATACAAACCTATTACAGACCTCAAAACAATGTCGTTTAAGGGGTCAAAATTGCTTTGAAAGTTGAGGACCCGAAAAACTGCTAAAAATAGTAAACGTTGAAATAAACAAGGAAAAATATGAAACTTATTAGAGTTCTAGGTGGAATATGTGGCTGGAAACAAATATGCAGTTGAATAAAGGTTTCTCCATTCTTCACCAGCACTGATCAATAGCAACTTTTCTCTTTCTCGGAGTGCGTTGATTCTAGAAATTCAGGAAAATTAAAAAAGATCTTGAAGCTTCCTCTTCCAGAAGCTTCCAAGGGTTGTTTTAACCATTTAACTTGGATAAGATGTTCTAATCCTATCTAATCCTTCCTTGGAGAGTTAACCTCTTTCCCTTGACCTCATCCCCCCTTCTTAAGTGGAGCTCATCCTCCAAAAGAGACTAATTCACAATTTCAATCTTATTCACATCCATATCAAAGTAATTGGAGCACACCCTTTCCTTTACAACATTGGCCATCTCAACCCCAAAACCAATCTTGGAAAAAAGGTTGGCAATGGACTTATGGGAGCCATCCACAATATCCTCAGTATTTTCCTCAATATCCTCCATAACCAACTCCATGTTATCCTTACCATTCACCTCCACCACAACCACAACCCCAACCACATCCATCTCAAATATACACTCCCACTCAACTACCTATACGACCATTTCATAACCCACACATTCAAGTAGCTCAGCCCACTTACAATGCTGAGGTACAACACGTCCAAATATCTCCTCTTGATCTCAATGGTATTCATCTCGGCTCAGGAAGAACATTACAGAAAAACAATTCTCTTGATTCCATTGAAGTACAACATGCATAAGAAGAAGATTCAAAAAAGAAGATCAAAGAATAATGGGTTGTATTTGATGAAGAGTAGACAACAAAATTAGAGATCGAGAAAGCTCCCTCATCGTTTCCATCAAATCTGCCATGTATTCAAAAGAAAAATCAATAGAAAAAGGAAGATTTGAAGGTCATGGTAGAAGAAGACATGAATAATGATCCAAATAAGCAATCAAACTAAGGGCATGAAAGTTATATTGAGGTTTGGTTCCAGATAGTGACTAAGTTGCATAAACACACTCTTCTTCAACTATGCATGATCCTTTCAAAGTCAAATAATTTAGTCTCTGAAATCCAGGTACATGTAAAAGCATACATTTCAAGCCTACATATCATTTTGTCTGTCATCTTGATGTGCACATGGCTCCATTGGATGTATTCTTATACTTCAAAGTGATTTTTTTTTTCAATTAGGGTAGGGTAAAAAAAAAAAATGAAAAGAAGGAAGGAAAAATATCTTAGGTGAAAATCTCCATGGAGGCGCCTCAGATTGGCTCATTAATTTAAAACCTCCATGAGGCGGTAAATGGGTTGGAAATAAAGGTCCTATGTGAAAACCTCCATTGAGGCATCTAGGAAAACCTACTAGTTGAAAACCTCCTTGAGGCGGCTAGTAGGCCTAGAAGGAAAAAAAAGGTAAAATAAAAATCTTTGCTCCATGTATCTCTTTGGTGAATGTAGGTGCTCTCCAACATCTACAAGGAACAAAAACAAGTTGCCACCAAAGAAAGAAAAAACAGGTCAAACATAGTCAAAAGATGTCAAATTTTGACTTTCTCCTCCTTTTCTCAAATGCTCCAACAAGGCCAAGGCCATGCCAATCCATCAACCTCATCTATTTCCACCATCCACCCATCATTTTCAAGATTTTCCCATTCAGGTTGCTTGTTGTCCAAAAAAACTACAGGAAGGCTCTGGTTTACTACAGGAAACAAAATACATAGAGTGGAAAATTATTTTTTCCATAACTTGAAAACCATGAATCCATTTAAAAATTTGTTTCATGGGGAGATACGTATGTATGATGGTAACATGCACAAGAAATTTCAGAAAATTCTAGTGCACAATTTCCAAGAAATCAGCCTCCATCAATTTTAGTCATTTTTAGTTTTTCTTAAGATTCGTGCATCCATTGGCCAAATTGTTTTTATGGGGAGATTCATAATGATGATGGAAACATGCTCAGAAAGTTTCAGGTCAATCCATTCTACCATTTGGGAGATATGGAAAAAACACGTCTACTACAAGAGGTTGTCCTGAATTATTACAGGAGTTTCCTATAGTACTATAGGAAGTTTTGAAAATCTACAGGAAGGCCGAGAAGAAGCTAAAAGAGGCAATATGATTGGAGAAGTGGGTCAAAAGGTTAGGTATTCTTTAGGGAAGTTTGATATAGGTCCCCCAACAACACTTTCATCACTGATGCACTCCATCTAACCAAAATCCATGTTCAAATTCAAGTCTGCCTTACATGAAAAAAAAAAAAAACCTCTGGGTGAAAACCTATTTTGAGGTGCCCAGGATGGGAAACTAGGATGAAAATCTCCTTGGAGGCAGACTAGTTGTTTTAAAAGAAAAGAGAAAAAAATAAAGGATACAAAAAAAATGGAAATTTTGTTTTGCAGGTCAACAAGAGGAGGATAAGCACAGCATGAGAGGGACAGAAGGATCTACAAGAGTCATGATTCAATCCACACATCTCATATCTTCCACTATTCACCTATTCTTCCACTTATAAACCCCTCCAGTTCATTTTACACAAACTTTGTGTTTTCTATAGGATTCCCTGTAAACCTACATGAGTTTTCTATAAGGATTAATGTGGCCTTGAAAATCCCAAGAAAGGTAGTCTGAGAGCAAGGGGATGACACAAGCTTATGTCTGGATGAAAAATGATTTACTGCACAACATCATAGCCATTCCTTTCATCACCATGTCACCCCTACATCCATCAAAGAAACAAATTGAAAAAAAAACATTATAGATTAAAAAAAGAAGAGATAAAACAAGAAAAAGAAAGAGAGAAGACGGAAAGAGGAACAAAACCTAGAGACAACATCTCTCACCTACCATTCCCTATCACCCTTCTCCACTCATGTCAACATGCCTTATGATTCAGAGTTGAGATAAAGTATGAAATTTTAGGGGAGAGACAACTACAAGACATCATGTAGGTAACTTGTAAGAAATCCTATAGTGGACTATCACACAAAGGAAACCACCATGTTTGCAGCCATTTTCAGAACAAAGAGTCCAAGGATGAAGAAGCTCCTCCAAAGCTCAGCAGCAGCAAAAAAGATCACTAGCAGCAACAAAGGAAGCCATCACCTGCACATCAACAAGAAGACAACCCATTAACAAAATAATATCAACAAAAAAGAAAAAGGTAGTCAAGAAGATGTACCTGAGTCATGTGAAGCACAACAACATCAACTCAACAGCAGCATGCATGTCTCTCCAACAACCTTCAGGTAGGTACAACTATGCAATGTTCTTGACCTCTTCTCTTGAGCATATTATAGTAATAAATTTGTTTTCAATGCATGAGAGATGAGGTTTTATAAGCTAAGGATGGGTCAGCAGTCTCAGCCACCTTCAACTAGTTAATTGCAGCTCACTCCTTCACTCATACAATGTTGAAAAGTCAAATTATGAAGGGTGATGATTTGAAGGAATGAGGACAGCAGTTAATAGAAGAAATTTTTGTAAAGGCCAACTCACCACAACACTCCAAGCCCTCTATCGACTTCATATTCACTATCTATCCATTATTCATCCATCCCATTTCATAATTCCAAGAACAAACCCTATCTCACCCTGAAAATTTCTTGAAAAAGAAAACAGAGGATCCTCTCCATTTTCACAAACCTACATCATTTCTAATCACTCCCATAGAGTTCGAACACTTTGAAGGAAGAATGAATGATTACTGTAGGAAGGAAAAATGGTATTACAAGAAGGAAGAAATAAAAAAATGTGCTAAAACACAAAATGATAGTGCCTAAGAGAGACTAATCAAAACAAAGAACTTCAAGGCCATTAGGCAATCATCTAGGCCATAAAAGAAAAGAAGAAGGCAAGCTAATGGTCTCAAGAAACAATGATTTTTCTTTACACAAATATGTTTTTGGACTTTTCCTTGCATAACTTACAGCTAATACACAAGAGAGTGGCCACCAGGGCCATGAATGAGGCATAATTATGTCACTAATTTCTCAAAGGATGAGCAACACATTCAGCACGGGGGTATGATGGGCCTCTAAATTAGACATAAATTAAGGCTCATGCCTCTAAATTAAGCATAAATTAATGATCATCTAATCATCATTGAGCATATTATACCTCTCCTTTTTCATTAGATAATGTATTTTTAACTTTAATATATTTATTTGGAAGGTTTATGAATAATTGCATATTTGTGCCTAACATTATTTATTTTTGTAGAATATACGAGAATATTGGGCAGATTATGAAGAATTGGAGGAGGAGATAATTTAGGGACTTGTTCCCTACTATAGGAGGATCAATATTAAATAATAAATCAACAAAATATTATGGAATTATGGCACAGATTGTGGAACTCCAATGATTGAGAAAATCTAGGAATGTGTTCCCTGCCATTTAATGCAGATTCCTAGTATTGGGAACTAGATCCACTAATCAAGATATTTTGGTGGGGAAAGCTTCCTCCATTCATGGGGAATTATTCCTAATAATTTTGTATAAGTACCAAGTCGAATTTTTCTCTAGATATAGATTTTCATTAGTGTTCTTGTAGAGAGAACTCATATTTTTGCAGCTCCATTGTATTTTCTTGTAGGGACGTAATTGTATTGATGAAAATAATGAAGATTGGTGTCATATTCAGCTTCCAAATCTTGTTATCCTTCATAGGACTCTAATTTTCCTTTGTCTTGGCCATCCCAGGAGCTTCAAAGTCATTTTGTATCACTTTATTTCCTTCTTTTCACTTCTTATTCACATGCATCTCTCGTTTTTATTTTTTTCTATTTATGCATTTAGTATTAATCATTTCTTGTTGTAGGATTGGGTTAAATGGTTGATATAAGTTATTTTGTAGCATAAAAAGAATCATTTAATCCTTGGAAAAGTTTTGGAAGGTCATATTAATCATTGAGCTACTTGGATTAGTCTTCTTATTCCCAAATCTAGATTTATGGAACTCCTTTGTGGCAACTAGCAGTAAATTTCTGTTATTTTTTAGAGCATGGTAACGAGCTTTAATCAAGTTGATTCCACTTGTATTAGATCCCAAAAACGTTCTAGTTGATAACAAAAATTACCCCATTGCATTTTCACTTTATTAGGTTAGGCATTTTATAGATTTACTAGCTCTCTAGTTCTCGAATTTCTAGATTTTCGACTAGTAATTTTCTGCTATTTTTTAGCATGGGTTAACAAAGGTCTTTTTGAGAAATTTTACTTGGAATGGGAACCTAAGACATCCTAGTAAATAAAAAAAATTGTCCCATCCAATTTGGATTTGATTTTCATGGTCATTCGATGAATCATAATTTCGTATAGTAAGTATGTAACATCCTGTAGTAAATCAGGGGATCCTGTAGGAAATCTTGTAGTAGCCTGTTTTGAGCCCGAATTGAGAAAAATTATCATTCAAGCTAGGATTAGGCCCCTACTTCACCTTGAAGCCATCAAAATCATTGTACCCTTCTTACTCCACATTTGTCTCCTGATGAGCCCCAAAAATGGATAATTATTTGGGCTCATTCAACCTCCTAATTCGACTTAATCCACCATTCTCATTAGTTTATTGCATGTTTTTTATTATATTTATGCTAATAGAGTGAATTGGGTTAGTCATTATGCAAACAAGTCTAATGTGTGCTTTGTGTAGCCTTTTTGGTCACTTTGGAGACAAAATTGAAGGTTTTAATGAGCACTTGGTACCAAATTCGTGGGAGAACAAGGGAGAGGATTTGTAGGAAGGTGTCGCCTTCATTTATGGGCCCTTACCTCGAATTCTCCACCATCAGATCGGAGTTCAAGGGCCACCAAATCAATTAGCACAAGGGCAGCCAAGCAAGTCAAGTAGGACTGCTGTTAACTACAAGTTTTGGCAGCCGAGTCCCTAAAGTTTAGGAGGACTATTGGGGTCCTCAAATTGTATAAATAAGAGGGCTTAGGGCCTCATTTTGGTTAGCCAGTAGTTAGTCATTTTGGTTAGCCAATAGTTAGTCATTTTTGTATTCATTTTGTAGTGATTTTGAAGTTCAATTTTTAGGCAATAGATTAGCTTTGCTTTCAGCACATTTTCAAGTTCTCCTTGTGGACAGTTTTTGGAATGTAACATTTCTTTTGATCAATAAAGATGAATCCAGATTTGCACCAGCTCTAAATCTCTCTTAGGAGGCTGTAGCTCTTGGGATTGGGCCCATCTCAAGCGCCAAATACCTCCTTTTTTTACTTTCATGTGTCTTTGCTGCATTTTTAGAATAAAATCTGCTATTTATATTTAAATCTTGTTTTGTTATTTAGGTTGTTTTTGATGAGTAAAATAGCTTTTCATGCTGAGATTTAGTTGATAGGTTGTTAACAGAAAAAGCTTCAAGAAAAGGGCCATCAAACATATGTGGTTTCACCTTTGCCTCAGTGGGATCAGGAGCTGTGACTAGGATGACTTTGCTGCCCACAAAAACACTGATTTTGCTTTGCCATGCAATCACTAGTGTTTGATTTTCATGTGTATAAGTTGGTTACAAGTTCAAACTTTCTTATTCTTAGCTGCATGAGATAAAATACATGGTTTCATTGCAGGTCACACTTCTGTTCATTCTCTTTACTGGAAGCTAGCATATTAGGTCAACGTAACTAGGTCTTTGAATTTACAAGTCTTTTTTGGTTCAGAATGGAAAAACGACTTGCAGAGCACCTGTACAACTTCTTGATCTACTTATTCTCCATCAGTACCATCCACTCCACCCTCTACTTAGAATCCTTGCCCACGTTTTCCATTTGCTCCCAAAACCCTAATTTTTGTGCAACATTGCTTCAGTCTTCCTTGAACAAATCCCACCATCCTTGCCACTCCTCAGCTCCATTCCCCAAGTCCTGGACCTCTTCACACCCCTATCCTACCTCCATATCCATTCATGCATCTTCTCTCACTCACCCATCCTCTAACATCCAATTTTTAAACATCCTGTAGAAATTTCTGAACATCCTGTAGAAATTCCTGAAGATCCTGTAGAACCCCTGCAGACTTCCTGTAGAAGCTCACGAATGAGCTTTCTTGATAGCCAAACTCTGTGAAACTCTCAGGAAGGGTGTTGGGGACCCCTTAGGACCTCTTCTCACCTTCCCAACCTCCTGCAACCATTTCCTTCTGCCGATCCACCTCAGCACAGTAAAAAGTCAGTTAAAAGCACATGCATGATAATTCTAACAACTTATTCAAAAATACAAAAATATGGTTCTTTCAGATTCTGCTGTAGACGTAGCTCAGATACATGCATTTTATCTTCTTATAAGTCGATGGCATCTCATTCAGTAGCTTGCATCTTCCTTCTTGGATCAGTAGGACTAGCTGGTAGAATTCGGGTTTGCTAGGGTTTGCGTTTCTTTTTGGCTTTCAGTTTCTTTCCGCAAGTAGATTAGCTTCCTTTGAGTTAGCTTTCATCCATCAGCTAAAAAGCTTCTTCTAAGTGCTCATAGAAGTTGGCTTAAGCTCCTAGCGGGCTTGTGCCAGCTAACCAAGTGACAGCTGCGACAAGAGCTAGTACTTGTGCATACAACACCGTCGCTTCCAAGTTTGTTACAAACTACCAGGTTGATAAAATTAAAGAAGGGAGTTCCAGGAGTTGCAGTGTTATTGTTGTAATACTGGAGCCCACCATCTTTTTGGCATCGTTGCCGGGGAAGTGTCAGAGTATTGGTGGTTGTTGCTTTTCTTCTATTTTCTACTACAACCTTATGCTAAGTAGTTTATTTCATTTCCATTATGCAATTTCGTTTCTGCAAAAGTAGATTAGCATTTCCCACTTTCATAGATTAGCATTTCAATTCCGCAATTTCAATTCTGCAAGCATTGACTAGCATTTCATTCCTACAATTTCATTCGAACAAAATAGATTAGTCCTTTCCTGCTTTCATTTCAATTCCGCATTTTCATTTCGGTAAGATAGTTAGTTGCAGTTCAATCTATTTTAGTTTTTGCAGGTACAAGTAGAAAAGAAAAATACAAAAATCAACCAAAAATATTTCCTTTCATGCCTTGTAGGAGTAGAGATAATTTAGAAAAATGATTGCACAACACCCCCACTTCTTCACACGGCTAACCTTCTCTCTTCTTCGATGGATGTGAATAAAGAACCCTTAGGTGGACAGCAAGACATATTTGAAGAACCTCAAGGGAAGAAGAAGAAGAAAACGTTCCTCTGGAGCAAATGGCTACAAGCAGAAATGTTGGGAGAAGTACCTTGTCCAAAAATGAATTTGCAAATCAGATGGAATATTTTAAAAGTGATATGAGGCAATTTCTTGCCATGCAACTGGATACCTTACAGATCCAAAAGCAAGAGGAAGCCAAGAGGGCTTTGGTCATCTTTTGTCCCAGGTGCACTAGAAAGCATCCTAGGAACGAATGTCCATTGTACTCCATAGAAGTGTGTTTTGTCTATGAAGAATACCATCCTACAGATCAGTGCCCTTTCTTGCCTGGAATCAAAGTTGCATATCAAAGGGCCAAAGAAGTCACTAAACCACTCTATTTCATGAACGAAAGGAGGTCACATGGACCCATACCTTACCAGCAGGAACTACAAAGGACATTTGAGACCTATTACGACCCCTATCAAGCCACTTTCATGCCTTCTTGGTGTCCCCCTGCTCATCCTTCCTGGTTCACACCTCCTCCTTGTTCCTTCACAGATCCATATTATGCACAACCATCTGCTCATTCGTTTCCCTCTTATGCTCAACCACAGCCTTAGTGGAATGCACCTCACCAGGGGTGGAGGCCCCAGTACAACACTTCTCTCGCTCAATCTCCTCCGCCGCCTACTCATCCACAATCATTGCCTCCTACTCCACCAAGACAACCCCAAATGCCTGCCCAACCACATCCCCATCCGCATCCATCTCAAATATACACCTCCACTCAACTACCCATACCACCATTCCCAAAACCATACAATGGAGTAGCTTAACCCAATTGCAAAGCTGAGGCACAACATGTCCAAATGACTCCTCTTGAGCTCAATGATCTTCACCATAACTCAGGAAGAGTATTTCAAAAAAGAGATTATCTTGAAAGCATTGAAGGACCACAACCAGTAAAAGAAGATTCAAAAGAGGATAGCAACCATGGGCTACACTTGATGAAGAGAAGACATCAAAATCAGAGATTGAGAGTGCTCCCTCATGGTTACCATCAAATCCTCCATGTATTCAAGAGAAAGATCAACAAAAAGAGGAAGATGAGAAAGTCATGGTAGAAGATGACATGGAACATGATCTAGATCAACAAAAGGACCAAGGATATCAGAGCTACATTGAGATATGGTTTCAGACGGTCACTAAGTTGCAACAGTACTCTCTTCCTCAGCTATGCTCGATCCCTTCAAAGTCAAGTCATTTGTTCTTTGAAATCCGGACAGCTGTCAAAGCATGCGTTTCGAGCCTCCACATCATTTTGTCTCTAATCTCGATGTGCACATGGCTCCATTGGAAGTATTCTTAGACTTGAGAACGATTTTGTTTTTCAAGTAGGGTAGGGTAGAAAAAAAAGAAAAAAAAAAGAGAAACAAATGAAAAAATGGAAATAAGAGGAAAAATCTAAGGTGAAAACCTCTTTGGAGGTGCCTTAGATTGGCTCATTGATTGAAAACCTCCATGAGGCAGTCAATGGATTGGAAAAAAAGGAGAAAAAAGAGAAAAAGAAAAAGAGAAGAAGATCCTTGGGTGAAAACCTCCCTTGGAGGCGCCTAGGGCAGGCAATTAGGGTGAAAACCTCCATGAGGCGCCCTAATTGTTTTTCAAAAAAAAAGAGAAAAAGAAAAATAAAAATAAACTTAATTCCATTGACTAATTTCAGGTTGCAAGAAGGACATTGCAGGTCAGGAGGATCACTCAAAATAAAGACAGAAATTTTTGTGTCTTCTAGAGGAAGTTCTATATTTCTACAGGAAACATCTTATAGAACCTTCAAGTGAGCCAGATTCGATTTTGGAAGGGGATCTAAAGCTTGGAATCTATTGGTTATGCCTGCAAGCATCCATGTTCCCATTCCTCACCCTTTTTCATCATCTTTTCCACCTCATTGTGCTCCTTTTATGAACATTGTGCCTTCTACAGGAAGTTCTGTGTTTTCTACAAGAAACATCCTGTAGAACCTTTGGACGAACCAAATTCAATTTTAAAAGGGAATCTGATGGTGGCAATATGTTGGTTAGGCCTGCAAGCACCTTTGTGTCCACCTCTCACCTTTATCCATCATTTTTCCACCTCGTTGTGCTTCTACATTGTGCTTCTACAGGAAGTTCCTGTAGAAATTGTAAGAAGCTAGAAATGGATTTCAAAAAGGTGGTTTGGCGAACATGGTAGCTTCCTCAAGGGTTCAAAAGTCCTCCTACAATCTTCAAACTCCTCCTCCATCATCTCCATACCTGCATCGCAGCCCAAGTTCACTTTTCTTACCATGCAATAAAACTGCAAAAATGCCCTGAAGCAAAAATACCTAGAATAAAATTTGTTTTTGCCCTAACTTGCAAACCATGCATGCATTTGAAAAATCGTTTTATGGGGAATTGTACAAGGGTGATGGTAACATGCCTGAGCAGTTTCAGCCAATTCCGGTGCACAGTTTCCAAGAAATCAGCCTCCATCGCCTTCAGCCATTTTTGCATTTTCTCCATATCCGTGCATCTGTTTCAAAACTTGTTTCATGGGGCGATGCACATGGGTGATAGTAGCCTACCCAAGTAGTTTCAGCCGATTCCGATGCACGGTTTCTGAGAAATTGATCTATGGAACCTTCAGCCATTTTCCATTTTTCTTGAAATATGTGCATCCATTGATCACGATTTTGTTATGGGAGGTGCATCATGATGATAGGAACACGCTCAACAAGTTTTAGATCGATCCGGTTTACCATTTGGAAGCAATGGCGAAAACAATTTCTGGTCCGGTGAAAATTCAGCAGCAGTAGCTTGAAGGTGAGGATTTGAACGTGGAAACAAATGCCTGTAGCTTAGATCTAGTTAGAGGACACCTGCACAAGTAAAACAACCAAAAATCATCATGCAAGCCCTCATGCAACCAAAGAAACTAGTGCATGCAGCGATGATTAGCCACAACACCTCACAGCAGCCATTTGACTTCAGGTACGTGACTGAAACTCGTTCTTCTATTGCACAAACCTAATTTAAAAACTGCATGAATGAATGGAATGGTGGAATTGAGCCACGAATATAGCAATATTAAGCCGATAGTTCCTTGTCCAATTCTCTATCAATCAACCAGGAATCATGCAACGTATGTGTTAGACAACTCACGTGAAATTAAAAAAGAAAAAGAAAAAAAAGAAAAAAACAGGGAGTGTTAGCCGCTTGAACTCTAGTGCAACTGATCAAGAAGAAAACATATAGTTAATAAATAGAACTACAGTCTGCATGTGGCCACGTACACCTGGCCACTTCACTCCCTCACCAAGAATCACGCCGCAATGTAAAATGCTCGGCTGAAACTCACACCACCTGCTATCCATTTGCACTTGACTGAAGCATGCATCCTCTGCTTCCACAAAATGATGAACTATTCGTCCTCCACTGGTTTCTACCTATTTTCGAAATTATCCCACGTATCAGGCTCGCTCAGAGGCGTAGGGGCACTCTACAGGCGTTTCTACAGGAAGACGTTCTACAGGAAAGTACAACAGAGCCTTCCAGAGCAGAAAAGCCTGGATTTTTCTTCGACAAATTGGGAGTCCCGAAAGTAGTAGGCTTGAAAAAACACTCTTCCATGCATGATACATATGAAAGGTGGCGAATTAAAACTGTTTTTGAATAAGAAAGTATGAAACAAATCTGCTTGTGGGTCAAGAATGGTAGTTTTCTTGTGTGATACACGAAATTTTTCAGTTGGTTCTGCATCACATTCCCCTCCATGGTTCCTATTAACAAATTTCTCCTGTACAAGAATTAAAGCACTATGAGTACTAACATGTGCATCAAGAATGTGAAATTTATGTGGTTGTATGCATGCTGGGGATGAAAATTAGGCTCTACACTTTGTCTGTGGGAGCCTAATTCCCTTCTAACAGTCGAGTATTTGGGCAGCAAAAGTCTTGAAACAAGGGAATTGTTGTTCATTGATATCAAACAACTGAAGAATTCTTCCTTGAGTCCAGGAGGAAACTATAAAAAACATTTATGTTTCTAAAAAAAGAATAAGAAAAAGGGAGCACTCTTACCATGCCAGGGGGATTCATGATTCAGCATTATCCATGGTTATCATGTGAACTTACACTTCATCCAGTAGTGAGGAAAAGGAGCATATTGAGGCAGAGAAGCTAACTAAGGGTAAGGAAATCAGTGGTAAGAAGACCCAGGACAGGCCACCACAGGAAAAGCAAGAAGAGAAACAAGACAAAGGCCAAGCTACCAAGGCCAAAGCTATGGGTGGAATAAAGGCACAAATGCCAAGGGAGAAACAGTTGCAAATCAGGGCAGAGAAAACTAAAAAGTACAAACAAGTATGGACACACCCAAGGCAACCACAGCACAGGTCAAGGAGAAGGAACCCCCAGCCAAGCAGACCAAAACAGTTGAAACAATTTCTACAGGAGGCCAGAAATCAACTACAGGACTTTCTACAGGAAGTCCTGAAAAAGGGAAGCAGAAGGAGAAATCGGCCGAGATCTTAGCTAGGGAGGCAACAACTGTGTTGGCCGCCCTAAGTACCTCTCCCAAGCTGAAGGAGAAGTGAAAGAGGGAGCTTCCACTATATTTTAAGGCAAGAAAGAGCATGCAGATAAGAACTGGCAGACCCAAACCACCGTCAAAGGAGAAAATTGTCATTAAGGACACAAAAGCTAAATAAAAGGAGGAGCCTACTTGAAAGAGATCCATCATCTATGAATGAGGAAGCCAAAAGCCTTCACCTAGAAAGAGCAAATTAAGATGATGGACTCATAGACAGTTCTACAGGAAGCTGAGACAGTTCTACAGGAAGCTGAGAATTCTCTATAGGAAACTCAGGCTAAGCTAAGAGAGACCAATAAATTGGAGGAAAAGGTGGCCAAACAATCACAGGAAGAAGGAAAGACAAGGAAACATCTGATGAGCATCAAAGAGAGGACAAATTGCAGGCTAAGGTTGAGGCACTAACAAAAGTGCTACAAGAAAAGGAGCACAGGCAGTGGGAAGAAGCAGAGAGAAAAGCATGGTTTCATGATCAAGAAGAGGACATCACTTCAGAAGGTTGGCATAACAGGGAGGCCACCAAGGCCATCAAAGATGAGGAGATAGATTGGTTGCTCAGAGGATGAGCAACACTTTCAGTAGAGGGGTGATGATGAGCCCTAAAAATGGATAATTATATCGGCTCATTCAAGCTCCTAATTTGACTTAATCCACCATTCTCATTATTTTATGGCATGTTTTTGATTATATTTATGCTAATAGAGTGAATTGGGTTAGTCATTATGCCAACAAGTCTAATGTATGTTTTGTGTAGCCTTTTTGGTCAATTTGGAGACAAAATTGAAGGTTTTAATGAGCACTTGGCAGCCAAATTCGTGGGAGAACAAGGGAGAGGATTTGTAGGAAGGTGTCCCCTTCATTTATGGGCCCTTACCTCAAATTCTCCACCAGCAGCTCGGAGTTCAAGGGCCACTAAATCAATTAGCACAAGGGCAACCAAGCAAGTCAAGTAGGACTGTTGTTAACTACAAGTTTTGGTAGCCGAGTCCCTAAAGTTTAGGAGGATTGTTGGGGTCCTCAATTTGTATAAATAAGAGGGCTTAGGGCCTCATTTTGGTTAGCTGGTAGTTAGTCATTTTGGTTAGCCAATAGTAGTCATTTTGTACTCATTTTATAGTCTTGTAGTCCAATTTTAGGCAGTAGATTGGCTTTGCTTTCAGCACATTTTCTAGTTCTCGTTGTGGACAATTTTTGGAATGTAACATTTCTTCTGATCAATAAAGATGAATCCAGCTTTGTACCAGTTCTAAATCTCTCTTAGGAGGCTGTAACTCTTGGGGTTGGGCCCATCTCAAGCGCCTAGTACCTCCTTTGTTTACTTTCATGTGTCTTTGCTGCATTCTTAGAATAAAATCTGCTATTTAGATCTAAATCTTGTTTTGTCATTTAGGTTGTCTTTGATGAGTAAAATAGCTTTTCATGCTCAGATTTAGTTGATAGGTTGTTAACACAAAAAGATTCAAGAAAAGGGCCAACAAACATCTGTGGTTTCACCTCTCCCTTAGTGGGATCAGGAGCTGTGATTAGGATGACTTTGCTGCCCACAAAAACACTGATTTTGCTTTGCCATGCAATCACTAGTGTTTGATTTTCATGTGTAGAATTTGGTTACAAGTTCAAAATTTCATTTGCTTAGTTGCATGAGTTAAAATACATGGTTTCATTGCAGGTCACACTTCTGTTCATTCTCTTTACTAACAGCTAGTAAATTAGGTCAACGTAACTAGGTCTTTGAATTTACAAGTCTTTGTTGGTTCAGATTGGAAAAACGACTTCAGAGCACCTGTACCACTCCTTCATTTGCTTATTTTCCATCAGTGTTATCCACTTCACCCTCTACTTAGAATCCTTACCTCATGTTTGCCACATTTGCTCACATAACCCTAGTTTTTGTGCAATCATTGCCTTAGCCTTATTTAAGCCAAGTCACCCTTCTACACCTCCTCACCACTCCATCCAACCATCCTTAGGCCGCTTTAGACCCCTATCCTACCTCCAGATCCATCCATGCACCTTCCCTCACTAATCCATCCTCTAGAAGCCGATTTTCAAATATCCTGTAGAAATTTCTGAACATCCTGTAGAACCCCTACAGACTTCATGTAGAAGCTCACAAATGAGGTCTCTTGATAGCCAAACTTTGTGAAACTCTTTGGAAGGGTGTTAGGGACTCCTTAGACCCCCTCTAAACCTTCCCAACATTTTCCAAGCATTCCTCCTCCTTGATCCACGTCTGCACAATCAAAAACAGTTAAATTGCATGCATGATAATTATGGCAACTTATTCTAAAATACAAAAACATGGTTCTTTTAGATTCTGCTGTAGACATAGCTTAGATACATGCATTTCATCTTCTTAGAAGTCAATGAAATCTCATTCAGTAGCTTGCATCTTCCTTCTTGCATCAGTAGGACTAGCTGGTAGAATTAGTGTTTGCTAGGGTTTGCATTTCCTTTTCGCTTTTCACTTCTTGCTGCAAGTAGATTAGCCTCCTTTGAGTTAGCTTTCATCCATCAGTTAAAAAGATTCTTCTAAGAGCTCATAGAAGTTGGCTTAAGCTCCTAGCGGACTTGTGCCAGCTATGGTAAGAGCTAGTACTTGTGCATACAACACCGTCGCTTCCAAGTTTGTTACGAACTACCGGGTTGATAAAATTAAAGAAGGGAGTTCCAGGAGTTGCAACATTATTGGTGCAATAATAGGGCCCACCAAATACCCTTCTGTAGGGTGCGATGGGCGAGAGTAGACAAATGGTAGAGACGGTATGCAAGGTGGATGATCATGGAATCTTCCAGAAACTTCTCCTGTGACACTTACCTCTTTGAATTCACCCATGGATGAGTAAGAGATCATCAATATCTAAGTGGAATCAAGAACTATCAGAGAGGGGACACTAAACAAAATCCCAGAAGCTGACTCACCCCTTGCAATCATCTATATATGGATCCCTCATCATAGAGATCCAGAGGCTGGAATCTTGTATCTTGTAAGGAAGTGTTGTTGGTTTCCTGGTGCAACATCATAGTGTTGGGTGATCTAAGCTTTTCATGAGGCGAAGAAGGGCTTTCATGCTGAGAGGATGACGTTGGGTCAGAACAATTGGTTGTAATCCTCTTTGCTATTCTTGATATTAATAAAGATATTCAAGATTTCCTCCACATTCTTGTATGTTTGATGATATATGCATTTGTGTGCTCAATATATATCTGGTCTTGTATTGTTTATGATTGTATATCTCTGTTCTTCGATAGTATTATGCTGCTTTGATCCCACAGGTGCTCTTTGAAGCTGGGGAGACGAAGGAGGAGCGACAAAGATCTATCAGAAGGGAGAGGAACCAAGCAAGGAATCAAGTGCAAGACTGAGGTTGGTGTCCTTTGTTGCCCTCTTATCTACTTCTCATAAAGGAAAGCGAAAGTAGTTTTTGTTTGTTTGTTTCTAAGATAGCTACCAGTCTTAGTGGGACTAGCAGCTCTGAGTGGACACTAGATTTCTCAATAAGAAGATGCATCAATAGACATGCAATCTGATAAGAACTCTACCCATTTCTTACCAATCCCTTTCAAAGGTACTACCTTTGTCTACACATTAGCATCAACATGTGAATCATCCTAAGACACATCAGTCATGGAGTCTTCCTTTCCATTTCTACCATATTCTCTTTCCACTTTCTTCAGCTTTTGTGGAAGCATTGTTGGATTCAAAGTCCAACATTTTGCAGCAAGATGTCCTTGCTTATGGCAGTAAGTGCACTGCATATGCATCCTCTTGATAGCATGATTTTCCTTGTCCAATGGAGCTTTAGCTTCTTGCTTCTTTTCCTTCAAAAGTTTCCTATGCGTGGCCATTATCTTCCAACATCTAGAAACATCATGGTTATCCAACCCACAAAAGGAACATGCAATTATTTTCCCATATTTATGTGTACATTTATCAAGCTTTGCATAATCAAAAGGAAAATGTTTAGAACTAGATTTATACCTTTCTCTTTCACCTTTATTGCCTTTATGAGAAGGTGAATCAAATGAAGAAGTGGCTCCCTTTGGAACACCATCAATCTCTTCAAGGCTGTTAGAGTCTCCCCAACTCTCTGGTTCAAGCGTGTGCTTCTGAACACCTGCAATGCAACTCCCTCTTAGAGTTGTTTCAATGGCCTTCATTGGAGCTTTGGAACTTTCTCCATGAGCTTGTCCATGGCCAAGATCCAAATACTTAGGCCTTTCCTCAATCGATATTGGCTCAGCAATACCTTGTGCATGTCTACCCAAGCCTTTTCCTTCATAGCCCATCTTGGACATTGGCTTGGAACCTATGCCTCTAGTATGTTTTTCAGAAGAACCAATATAAGCATTCTCAGAAGAATTTGAAGACAAACTGGAATGGTTTACCTCTTCTTCAAGCTGATACTTGACTAAGGCTTCTTGGGCAACAAAGAGTTGTGTTTCCAACTCATGCATCCTCTTCAGGTTCATATTTGCAATATGAAGTTGCCTCTCCATTTCCAGTAGTCTGTCAGCAAGCAACTGCTTCTCTTCCTTCATAGAATTCAACTACTTTCTAAGCATGCTGCTCTTCCTTCCATCCTCATACATTTTTCTCACCATATCCATCATGGTGGACAATTCTTGCTTCATGTCTTCATCAAAGAATCTTGTGAAGAGAGTAGAATTTGAGGACCCACTTGTAGAAATTGTCATTATGCCAATGAACAAAAAACACTTCAACAAGATAAATAAAGAGCTTATTCAACAACCTTTTGCAACAAACCTCTTGTGCTCCAAGGATTACCTTGAGGTCCTTTGGGATAAGAAGAGTGCCTTCAGCCCTTCTTCCTTCTTATCCTTCCTGGACTAAGTTATCAATAGCTTTCCCTTTACCTCTACAAACTCAGAAAAGAGTTAGTCTGCAGAAAGCATACATCAATTAGACAATAAATCCTTGACTGCCCAAACACCTTTCAGACAAGCAATCTTTGCTCTGTCAATCAAGAATTCTGATATAACCTTCTTTGAAGGTGGGGCTAACCAAACTTAAGCTCTGATACCACCTGATTTGAAAATGGGGCACTTTGGCTTCTTGTCTAACTTACAAGAACCTATCCCACTTCCAAAGCTTGAATATTCCCAAGTCTTATTGAATAACCAATGTGGAATTGATAATATGCTTGACAATATAGTGTATACTTATGTTTATTTTTAACTGATTATATGCTTTAAAAATTTGTTGATTTAGCGAATATATAAATGTGCTTAAAGTGATATATAAATGCATATAATAGTGAATAATGCAGCAATAAAAAACAAAAACATAAGACAACAATTTAATTAGGAGTTCACCCACAACACTTGGGCTACATCTCCAGGAGCTCTAGTCAATTCAACTAGGCTCTATGGGATTATGACATAGGTCTTTTTTACAAGCTCTTGGATTACTCCTACTGTTTTACTCAGAAACAGTGGGTTTAGACACCATGTTACTCCCTAGTTCTTGAAGCTTTGGCTCTTGGCTCTTGGTTCTGGCTCTTTGGCTCTGACTTTGGCTCTTCGGCTTTGGCTCTAGCTCTCGCTCTTCGTCTCTAGCTTCTTCTGCCCTCTATCAGTTTACAAACCTCTTAGCTTTTCACTTGACTTCCAAGTAACTCCCTTAGCTGCCTTTTTGCTTCTGCGCTACCTTCTTCACCTTAGCTTCCTGCTTTGGCTTCACTTTCAGTAACAAAACCCCAAGAACAACCTCAGCAACCAACAACCTCCACTGTCCCTATCGTTCTGTAGCTTTTAAGCCAACTTGGCACTGTTGGTTCATTTCCCCTTTCAAGCTCTCTGTCTTTTAGCCACGGTCCACTCAAATCCCTTCTCAGAGCATTAGGAATTATTGCTAAATGCCCTTAGGGATAGTGGCCACCTATGCTGCAACAGAAGGAACCACCGGCACTTGAAATCCCAAAATTTTGGCATTCTAAGCTTACACAGGAAAATGCACTAAACACGAGAAAAATTCTCAAAAAACATTGTTCACCAGACTTAAAATCTTCATAAATGCACACTATATTCCTATCGGGTCCACCTAAAATTGCTATCACAAGTCACTTCAGCCCTGTTCCAAGGTTTTCCTTCGTATTTTAAAAATACATTAAAACATGGAAAAATCCCAAAATAATGGCTTTATTAGATTTGAAATATTATAATATCACATCTATCAGTTCCCTTGGGTCTGTAATATCGCATCATATATATATATATATATCTAATATATTACGTATATATTATATATATATATATATCCTCGCTCCTCTATAATGTGCCAATGCGATATTGTGATACGACTTGTCGCAATCGCATATCGCATAAGCCCAAGTTTTTGCCATGTGGTATGGTCTATGCCAATGCCAATTGAGATCCGCCGATATCGGTGATTGTAATATCGCATCGGCCCAGTCCCATTGCATATCTGCCTTCGATTTCCTCCGATAGCCACCGCCAAATGCAATTCGCCGATTGGATCTGGACCGTTGATCAGCCAGATCCGACGGCTCCTGTTCGCTGTCCCTTTGACCTCCGATGGGCTCGATTTTCATTGTTTTCTCATGTTTTTAAGGCCCGATATGTTATCCACCTTTTCCAAAACTTCTCCTTTTGTGATGGATTTGACCTTTTAGGAGATTTTGAAGACTTAGAGGGTTTTTAGGACCCATTTTCAAGGGATTTTGCCCCTTTTTCCAAAGGATATAGGCAGCTTCATTTTTGATAACTTCTGGATCCTAAGTTAGTTTTTGCCCATTCAAGTTGTAGTAGATTCAGAATGAAATGATCTCTGTAATGGGTGTAGTTCCAGGAACTTCCTTGGACTTTCATTTTCCTCAGTGAGGAACACTTAGACTTAGGAGTCTATCCAAAATCCATTTTGGATCAGTATGGGTATGCCTACCTAAAGGATGTAATTATTTATGTATATGACTATACCTTGAATATTTGTAGGCCTCTTATACGTAATCTCTTTCTGCCTCACTCACAAGTTTACTTATTATAATGTATTTTGGTCATCAGATTTTATTCCGACTTCATACATTAGGGGGAATCTATTATATCTCAAAAATCCAACCCCTAGGTTGAAGAAGATGAGCACAACATTTTCCAAGTCATAGGATCAAATTGTGATTGGTGAAACATTAGGGAAATTAGTGCTTTGAGGGGTCAATGCTCCTATCTAGTTATGGGAACAAAACTAGAAGGCCTAGAAATGCCCTTGCCTAGTTGTGGGGACCAAACTAGTATCCCATCAATGGCCTCTCTACAATAGCGTTATGAAACAATGTAAAAGTTTGAATGGATAAGCTTATATTTAGTGCAATTTAACAACTTTGGTTAAAATAATAATTGTTGATTAAAATAATGATTGATTTGGTCTAACTTAATCATTTCCTATGACATGATCAATAAAGTGTCTAGGTTCAATGAAGGATAATAGTGAGGAAATTTATATGAACATATATCTTCACTAGTCACATGGAGAGGAAATGAACTAATGTTAGAATTCTACTAGAGTTATGACCACGATAAACTTATGCATGTAGGTGCACACCAATGAGCATAGTGTTTAGGAAGCATATCAAGTGTAGAGGCTTGTAGAAATCATCGATGTACTCTTGTTCAATTGAAGAGCCATAGTAATAAGAGATTATCAGCATATTCATATCTCATATTCTCTAGTATTTTATGTGATTGATGTATTATTTTTTTCACTAACATTGCTTTGCAAGAATATTTGATCGATTTCCTTCTTTGTGTGTAGGTTATTTAGGAGATATATGAGCAAAGATCCCACAGAGATCTTCCTAAATTTGGAATTTTCAAATAGAGTTAGTATTCTAACATTGCGAGGTGCATTCTATACTTTCTTCTTGTGATATGAAGTGCTTGGGATTTTATATTTTTCTTAGCTCCACTTCTTCATCCACACACACTTTATGGGAAAGCGTGGGCAAGGGTTTCTAAGTTTAAAGTAACTTGTTATTACAAGTGCAAATTTCCCTTTAAAAACAATTAGGAAAGAACAATAATGCCTTTTGAAGATATAGTTGAGAAAAAGTGTTATGAAACCAACTCACAAAAAGATAGAAAAGATAGGTCAACGCCTTAGAATTCAGCCTCTTCAAGGGGGCAACCTCCTTTACATTACACAAATGAAAAATTCTTGGATGATACAAATGACAAGGCATCCTTTCTATATATAGGAGTCTAAGGGGTCATAATATAATCAGAGCCGACATAACAATAATAATGTAAGGGCACAATAATAACAGTAGTGGGCTTCTATGGGGCAGAATAAAAAAATATGGGGACTAAATGGGCACAACAATATAATAAGGGTATTGTACTAATAACAATAAGGTGTTACACTAGTAGTATAGGGACCTAACATGACCCTCTCCTTCAAAAAGAGTTGTCCTCAACGCTTGATTAGTTCTTGACAATTCTGTACAAAATTCTTGTCCTCCCATGTGGAATCTTCAATGGGTAAGTTCTTCCACTTGATGAGATACTCTGAAATTGATTGATTTCATAGCTGTCAGGTTCTTGTTTCTGGGACTACTCCAGGTTCCAATCTTATTTTTCCTTACTCATCAGGTTCTACAATATTGTTTGGATTGGGATCTTTTGCAACTTTTGAATGAGTGGCCACACTTCTTCATCCTTCCATTCATCCCTTCATTTATTGAATTTGGTTGGATAATAGAAATAACACAAAACAATGCTTCCACATCCTCTTCCTTTCTTGAGAGTGCGCCTGCAACAAAATTTTGTTTCCCTTTTTTGTAGATGATTTCAAAATCATAACCCAACATATTTGTGACCCATTTTTTCTTTTCTTCTAAAGGTAATATTTTCTCTAAAAAGTATTTAAGACTATCATGATCCATTTTAACTTGAAGTGTTTTCCCATTAGGTAAGGTCGCCATTTCTTAAGTGCGTGTAGTATTGCAAACATTTCCTTCTCATAAATATCTTGCTTGAGATGTAGCCGTAAAAACACCTAATCACCTACATCAAAACTTATTTCACTGTGACGTTGATCTTCCCTTATCCTTTAAAAGTTGGAGAACTTGTTGTTGATGCTCAATGTGATATTTCATTGCTTGAATCTTTTTGTTCTTGATAGGTCCTTCTATCTTGAGAGTTTGAGGAGTGGTAATTTCTTCCAATGCATTACACAATATGGTTAGATTCATTTCTTGATGCTCGATGTGATCTTTCACTTCTTGAACATTTTTCTTCTTGATATGTCCTTCTATCTTTATAGTTTGAGGAGTGGTAATTTCGACCAATGCATTACAAGATATGGTCAGATTCATTTATTCTTTCTCGAGGGTTGTTTCCTGGTGTATATCCTCTTCTTTTGATGTTTCTTGATCCTTTTCTTACTCCTCTTCATAATCTATGTAAAATAATTTCTTCTCAACACAGTTATGACCTTTAGTGTATTTGTTATCACAATTGTAACGAAGCCCTTTTGCTCTTTTTTCTTCCAATTGTTGTGGTGTCAACCTTGTAGGTTGTGGAAGCCTAGGAGAAACAACACTTCCATCTTTATAGTTGTGAGGGGTAGTCTTCCTTTTTGCCATAATTTTTCTTTCCACTTTTCTTGCCAACTTGAATGCCCTCTCCAATGAATCAAGTTCCCAAAGATGAACCTCGTGTTGAATGTTATCCTTTAAAGTCCCTATGGAGACATCAATCCTCTACTTCTCTGGAATATCTTTCTTCCCTATATTCAATTTTTGAAAGTCCTCAATGTGCTCTACCATTGAACACTTTTTCTCTAGATTTATCAATTGGCTAAAGAAGGTGTTTTTCTTTGTATCCTCATAATGTGTTATCATTTCCTCCATGAAAATTGACCACATAACAAGTGGTTTACTAGAACAAAGCCCTTTATACCATAAAAATTGTTCTAGTTCTAAATATGATGATGCAATATCTACCTTTTTTAACAGTGGTACACCATGTAGATCAAAATATTTCTCCATATGTAGTATCCAATTTACCAGATCCTTGCCATCAAACTTCCTCATCTCGCGTTTTCTTGATTTTAGGAGCTCGATCTTGAAACGACTGTAACTCTATATTTCGGATCTCTGGGTTCTGCAATTTCAGCCTATAATATCCCTCTGAGTCCTCTTTCTAACTCCACAAGTCTGATCACAATTGGATTTTCCAAGGAAGAGTTATGCCAAATCTCCTATGGTGACCTGATTATAGACTAGTTTAGTAGAGAGAAATTGTACAAGGTGCCACGAGTCACTGTTTTGACCTTAGTATCAAAAATTAATATACAAAAAACTACAGGCTTTCCTCTTTCTAAAACTTACGAAATTTCAATTTGATGCTCAGAACCAAAGTTATGACAATTTTCTCCAGGTTAGCTATTTGGAAATTTAGGAGTCTGCAGGCACCCTAAATTCCTTAGATCATATTTCTGATGATATAGAGATAAAAGCTCTAAAATTTGGAGCCGAGGAATAGTGAGACTTATTCCCAAATGGGTTTTTTTCTTAGCTTCTGAAACATCACAGAAAAAAAGTTATAGTGAAAATGGCACGATGACCTGTTTGGAGCAGCGAAACCCTAGAATCGAAAGCTCTGAGACCAAATTTTATGAAACCAGCTCACAAAAAGATAGAAAAGATAGATCAACACCTTAGAATTCAGTCTCTTTGAGGGGGAAAGCTCCTTTACTTTACACAAATGAACAATTCTTGGATGATACAAATGACAAGACCTCCTTTCTATATATAGGAGTCTAAGGGGTCATAATATAATTAGAGCCCACATAACAATAATAATGTAAGGGAACAATAATAACAATAGTGGGCTTCTGTGGGGCAGAATAATAACAATATGTGGACTAAATGAGAACAAAAATATAATGAGGGGATTGTATTAATAACAATAAGGGGTTACACTAGTAGTATAGGGACCTAACAAAAAGGATATTCATAATTAAAAGATAAAGTGGGTGAACACTCTTTCTTTCTATTGATGGTGTTGGAAATTCATCAACCAAGGGGTCTCCTCAATGTGAACTCCCAATTAGCCCTCACACCATTTGGAATAGGAGCTCCATCTAGAGTATCATCTCGATTACCTTGTATTGTTGTATATTTTCTATGGGGTTGTATTATTCTTTCCACGACTAGCCCATGTAGTGAATTGGGGGGTTAGAGGGGGGGCCGAGCCACCCATTCACTGCGTTGATTACTTAGCAGGGGGGTCACAGGGTGGTTTGATGGGGGTGGGTAGCCCGCCTCTATGGGTTCTGGGGTAGCGCCCCGAGATTTTTTTTTTGACCCTATATTAGGTTGGGTTGACCTACCTATGGTTTTGTGCATGATTTTCACACATGGTTTTGGATGCGATGGTCTTCAGTCCATGGTTTTGGACGCGATGGTTTTTTGGTCCATGGTTTTGGATGCGATGGTCTTCAGTGCATGGTTTTGGACGCGATGATTTTTCGGTCCATGGTTTTGGATGCTTCGGCATGTATAATTCTGTATTGTAACATTGAAAGGAACATAATGAAAAGTCAAGCTGGTAGTCCTAGTTTTGGGATCTAGGGGAAAATCTCTGTGTATATGTGTTTTATGTGTTATGCTCTCACATTGTTTTTTTCTATGTTTTAGATTTCAAATGCAGGTAATTTCCGTACGGGGTTAAAACCTACTTTTGGTATTAGAGTTGTTTTGGCTTCAAGGGGACGCCTTTGCTGTTGAGGGGTTTCTCTTGAGCCTATGGTAGACCTCGTTTAGTGGGAGATCTGTGGGATTGATTCTGGTGGTGAAAGAAGATGGCAAGCAGTGCAAAGATAGATATCAAGAAATTTAATGTTCAGAGTTTTGAGTTGTGGAAAATCAGGATGGAGGATCTATTGGTGGGTAAAGATCAGTGGATCGCAGTAGATCCGGTTACTAAACTAATGAGAGTGTCTGATGAAGAATGGAAGAAATTGGATCGGAAGGCAAAGAGCACAATACGATTGTGTGTCTCAGATTCAGCATTGCTGAATGTATCAGGGGAAGCTACGAAAAAGGCTTTATGGGACAAGTTAGGGACTTTGTACCAAACTAAGTCTCTGGTGAATAAACTGTTCCTACGAAAAAAAACTGTATAACTTGAGGATGAAAGATGGGGACTCAATGACAGAGCATCTGAATGCGTTTAATACTGTGGTAAGTCAGTTATCATCTGTTGATATCAAAATTTCAGATGAATATAAGTGCATTAGTTTGTTGTGTTCTCTACCAGATTCATGGGTTAGTTTATTTATTGCAATAGGTAGCAATACAATT
>APFE031564508.1:137843-148783 GCA_000404065.3 Pinus taeda
AAACAAAAATAATTCATTGAGCAGGAGATCTAAATCTCTAGGAAAACCTGTAAAGGTGGTGTGTTGGAAATGTGGAAAGGAAGGGCACTACAAAAGGGACTGCAAATCTAAAGTTCCTGACAAAGGAAAGGGATCTGATGATGCTCCTTTTGCAAAGGTGAAAACCACCTTAGATGAATGTGGGGATATGTACTTGGCTTCTTCAAGTACACATGTAGATCATGAGGTATGGTTGATTGACCCAGGTGCATCCATTCACCTCACTTGCCATAGATTGTGGTTCTGCGAGTATGAGAGATATGATGGTGGTGATGTCTTCTTAGGGGATGATAGGAAGGCTAGAATCGTTGGTTGTGGAAAAGTAAAGTTGAAGTTGCAAGGTGGAATGGTTAGAACACGTCCGAGTGTTCTACATATTCTTGCATTGGCTAGAAATCTGATTTCTGTAAGCAAGCTGGATGATACAGGTGTAAAAACAGTGTGTGAGAAGGATACCTGCATGATGGTTCGGGGAGCACTAGTATTGATGTGGGGAGTTTGGATTGGAACTCTGTACAAGCTGCAAGGTAGCACTATTGTTGATGGGTGCAACAGTTCCGTGGTTCCTGAAAGTGGAGCAAAAAAGATAGTGGTCTCTAGAGAGAAGACAATGCTGTGGAAGCAAAGGCTTGGACATATTGGAGAGAAGGGCCTTCAAATACTTCATGGTAAAGTTATGGTAGAAGGTATGAGTAATAGCTCTCTCGATTTCAGTTTCTGTGAGAATTGTGTATATGGGAAGCAGAATTGGGTGAGTTTCCCATCTGGTGGTAGGAGGGCGAAACAATATTAGAGCTTGTGCATAGTGATGTGTTTGGACCTATGAAGATTCTATCACTCGGTAAGTCTATGTCCTATGTATCATTTATAGATGACTTCTCAAGGAATACATGGATATATTTCCTTAAGAAGAAATATGAAGTCTTTGATAGGCTTAAAGAATTTAAGGCTCTGGTGGAAACCAGACAGAAAAGAAGATAAAGGTGTTGAGGATATATAATGGTGGAAAGTTTTGTAGTAAGAAATTTGAAGAATTTTGCAAGAAGTGTGGTATAGCATGGCAAAAGACTACTCCATATACACCTCAGCAAAATGGAGTTGCAAAAAGAATGAACAAGACGTTGATGGAAAGGGCAAGAAGCATGCTCAATGGTGTTGGGTTAGGACAGGAATTCTGGGCAGAGGTAGTGGAGACAACATGTTACCTGGTTAATAGATCCCCTTCATCAGTGTTGGAGGATAAGACTCCACAAGAGGTATGGACTCGTAAGAAACCCTCTCTTTCACATTTGAGGGTATTTGGATGTGATGTATATGCACATGTTCCAAAGGAGAAACAAACCAAGTTGGATAGTAAATCTAAAAAGTGCATCTTTATTGGGTGTAAGGATGGTTTAAAGGGTTATAAGTTGTGGAACCCAATAACAAGGAAGGTTGTGTATAGCCGAGATGTAGTGTTCAGAGAGGTGAAAGATGTTATTAAACATGAAGTCAACCCAAATGAACCTGAGAAGATAGAGTTTGAACTAAAGGAAGAAGAATCAGACTCTACAGCAGAAGAGGAATCAGAAGATGAAGAGCCACAAACTCCGTGTGTGAGAAGATCAGTTCGAGAAAGAAGGCAGCCAGAAAGGTATAGTCCATCTGCTTTCTGTTTAATTTTTTCTTTTTCTAATATTGATGATGATTCTAGCACTATGAAGGAAGAAATAGATTTAGAGGATGGAAAATATGGAAAGAGGCCATGGTTGATGGAATGGCATCTTTGGACAAAAGTGAGGGTTGGTATCTAGTCGAGTTTCTAGCTGGAAGGAAACCCATTGGCAGCAAATGGGTGTTCAAGAAGAAGACAAATGCAAAAGGAAAGGTGGAGAAATACAAAGCTCGGTTGGTAGCAAAAGGTTATTCCCAGGTGCCGGGAATTGCTTTTTGTGATATTTTTCTCTTGTTGCCAAGGTAGCTTCTAGTAGATTACTTTTATCTGTTGCTACTGCTTTTGATTTTGAGGTAGAACAAATGTATATGAGGAAATCATTTCTTCATGGGGATCTGGAAGAGGGTATCTACATGAAGCAAGTGGTGAAGGGTAAGAAAGAACTAGTATGCAAGTTAAAGAAGTATTTGTATGGGTTAAAACAGTCACCAAGGATGTCGTATCAGAAATTTGATACATTTATATGAGGACTTGGATTCACCAGAAGCAAATTAGATCACTATGTGTATTTTAAATTAATTGGTGACCGTGTTATTTATCTGGTCCTATATGTGGATGATATGTTGCTGGTTGGAAATGACAAAGAAACTATCCAGGATTTGAAGACCCAATTATCCTCCAAATTTGACATGAAAGATCTTGGTGCTGCAAACTATATTTTGGGCATGGAAATTAAAAGAGATCGAGCAAAGAGGAAGCTCTGGTTAAACCAGAGAAAGTATGTTGAAACAATATTCCTGAGGTTTAATATGCAAAATAGTAAACTAGTGAAGGTTCCTATTCCTGTAGGTGTAAAGTTATCTGTTGAACAATGTCCCAAGACACAAGAAGAGGAAGAGGATATGTCCTGTGTTCCATATGCAAGTGCAGTCAGTAGCCTGATATATGCAATGGTCTGTACTAGACCAAACATTGCATATGCAGAGGGAGTATTGAGCAGGTTTATGTCAAAACCAGGGAAGGAGCATGGGACAATAGTGAAGTAGGTTTTTAGGTATTTACATGGCACTAGTGATTATGGTTTGTGCTACCAAGGAAGACTAGGATTGGATAGAGTTTTGGATATCTATGGCTTTGTTAATGTGGATTGGGTTGGAGATCTGAATCAGAGAATATCTACAAGTGGGAATGTATTTAACCTATTTGGAGGTGCAGTCAGTTGGATGAGTAAGAAACAACATGTAGTGGCATTATCAACTACAGAGGCAGAATACATGAAAGCCACTCATGCAAGCAAAGAAGCAGTTTGGTTGCAGAGATTGTGTTCAAGTATGGGGTTAGTACAGGGAGCTATCAAGATAGACTGTGACAGCCAAAGTGCAATTTTCTTGGCAAAGAACCCTGCTTACCATTCAAAGAAAAAGCACATTGATGTTCAATATCACTTTGTGAGGGATATGATAGAAGACAAAAAGGTGTTACTAGTAAAGGTGGACACTTTGAAGAATAATGCAGATGCATTTACAAAATCCGTGAGCTCTGAGAAGTTCTCTTGGTGTAGAGAAACAATGGGCATTGCAGGGTTGGATAATTGACTAAGCTCTCTTGTGGCCCCTATGGAAAGAAAACAACAAGAGGAGAATGTTGGGTTGTGTTATTCTTTCCATGACTAGCTCACGTAGTGAACTGGGCGGTTAGAGGGGTGGCGGAGCCCCCCCTTTTTTTGTCGATTGCACAACAACCCCCCTATCTAGGGGGTTTGAGGGAGGCAGGTAGCCCCCTCTCTATGGGGTCCGTGGCAATGCCCCCAGATTTTTTTTTTGGACCCTATGTTAGGTTGGGCAGACCTACCTATGGTTTTGTGCATGATTTTCGCACATGGTTTTGGACACGATGGTGTTCGATCCATGGTTTTTTGGTCCATGGTATTGGATGCTTCGGCATGTATAAATATTTATTGTAACATTGAAAGGTACATAATGAAAAATGAAGTTGGTAGTCCCGATTTTTGGAACCAGGGAAAAATCTCTGTGTATATGTGTTTTATGTGTTATGCTCTCACATTGTTTATTTTCTGTGTTTTAGAATTCGTATCTAGGTAATTTCTATACGGGATTAAAACCTATATTTTCCTTGGCTACAAAGTTCAACACGAGAGAGTAATACACAAGTATCTTTAGATTAGTAAGTGAGTATGCCTTGTGAAATGTTCAGCTGCAGAAAATATCAAGGTCCTTCTACCAAAAGGGAAGAGACAAGTAGTCCCTTTAAAGAAGTAATGGTACTAATCTAGGAAAGGCACACAAGAACATACATAAGAATGAATTGTTGATCAACCGATGAAATAGTTCACAAGGAAGAGACGAATGTTAAAGAAAATACAACACATTTTAACAAAATAAGTACCAGAGGCACTAAAAATATTTAAATTTCCTTAGTACATATGAGAAACAAAATACATCGCAAACATTTAAAGAATAGTCTTACAATATTCATGACATATGTATGAGAGTTCGTTATCTGAACGAGCTTCTGAATTAAGTAAAAGTTCCAAGATACATCAAGACAATGAACAACACTAGTCGCAATAGTGGAGCATTACATCAGTCGCTTACTCCTCCAAAATAAATATCTTCCTCTCTAATTCCTAGTAGGAGTGTTGGCTTATAGGGGCCTGACCTAGGTTTGGAGTTAATTAGCCAAACAAATCCCTGTACTACTCGCCCTCTCGATAAAAGTCCATGGAGCACAGACTGAGGTCTCACCTGAAGTAGTATTGAGGGGTGCTGGAACTAGGTTTTTGCACCCTTGATATGTCTAAGGGTTTGATTTGGTCCAACTGTTAGTCCCTGTGCATAGGTTTCTTCACGCACTTCCCTGGCCTTCGCACCCTGATATAGTTGCCTTCGTGGAGCCCTAACCAAGGGTTGTCGGGCTTTCGTGCTACTGGAGCAGCACTTTGCACTATTCCCCTAAGTCAGCCATTAGATCTTACTTATCTTCTTACACCATTTATTTATCTTCACATAAATGGATGCCTTATGTTATAGTTATTTATGTAGCACATTCATATGAGTTCGTGCAAAAAATAAACAATAAAATTGCAATTTGTACCCAATAATACATAAAATAGGAAAAGATACACATAAATATAGTATAACTTCTCTTTTATTAATTCTTCCCATGCTTACAGGCTCGACCTGCCCTACACACTAAGTTGTAGGGGTCGCGTACTTAGCTGTGGATTACTAGGCCTTTGTGCACTCAGCTGTAAAGCCTTTTCCTACTCTATGACCCAAAGACATGAATTACACTTTGACTCAATCAATTCCTTAGACTCATCATGCTTAGATTCTCTTCTACACTTAGAACCTTGCTCTATTTATACAATCCCATGGTCTGCATACCATGGGTAGATCTTTCAAACCTACATTACATGAAAAAAACAAGGGTGGACAACCCTGTGACTCTATTATGACTTCACACTCCACGCCCACAATTCAAGGAGTCTTTACAATGGATTTAGTCAAAACTTGGGCTTTAATCCCCAAAACATGCCTTGTGGGGGGGGAGGGAGGGGGGATTCCACGCCCAATAGGCCCCCAACACAAACATCGTGACTTGCCCTCGAGTCACTTTGTTGGTGCGGAGATCTTCATGCAGAGTCCCTCCAACTCTGCTCGAATCACTGCAAGGTTTGCAATGCACTGAGCAGCTATCTGCTAAATCTCTTGTACCCGTTGTTTCGAGACCATGGTGTCGGATCGAATTCCATACATCTATTCTTGCGTCCCCTACATTTGCTGATAGTCCCGTGTCTGCTTTTAGCTCCTTGAGGCGCGATGACTGTGCTTTGGTCGGCTAGTTAGATAGTCAAGCCACCCGTGTAGGGCTTCAGCTGATTTCCATTCACCTTGCCTGAGAGAGGTTCTCCATTTAGCTTAACTAGCTGCACTGTGTCTCCGTCTGTGACTTCCTTAACAACGTATGGGCCCAACCAATGCATCTCGAATTTCCCTGGGAATTTATCAAACTTCTATCATATGGTAACACTAAATCGTTTACTTTGAAGGTGCACAACCTAATATGTCCATTGTGTCAGGCCTTTTCATGCTGTTTTTGTACCTGCTAATGGAAGCCAGCTACAAACCATTCCTCTTCAAGTTCATCCAATTGCGCGAGCCTTTCATCCAGGGCTCCGTGGTCCTTCATACCTGTGAGTACTATTATGCGCAAACTAGGCACAATATACTCCATTGGCATGACAACTTCCACTCTATAGACCAATCGGAAAGGTGTTTGTCCTGTTAGTTTCTTACACATTGTTCTATAAGCCCATAGTACTATAAGAATGCATAGGCCCCAATCACTTTGCTGTGCGTTGCAGACTTTGGTCAGCGTAGTCTCCTGTATTTTGTTGAATGCTTCTACTGTACCATTGGCTTGTGGGTGATACGGTGTGCTTTTCTGATGATACACCTGAAACTCTTCTGTTAGTGTGCTAATTATTTTGTTCAGGAAATGTGTACCGTGATCGCTCATCAAGATCTTCAGACATCCAAATTGAGTTAATACGTGTTCAAACAGAAACTTTACAGCCGTGGCAGCCATGCAATCTTTTACCAACTGCACTTCTGCCCAACGAGTTAGGTACTCTGTCGTGGTGATAATGTATCTCGTGACCATCTTTCCTTGAGGTTTAATAGGGCCTACAAAGTGGATTGCCCACGTTTCAAAGGGATGTAGCGTAATTTGCATATTCAAAGGCATCTCGTCCCTCCGCGATGGTTTACTTGTTCTTTGACATACATCACAGGTCTTGTAGTGTGCTTTTGAATCCTAATGAAGGGTTGGCCACCACAACCCTGCGCAGAGGATCTTCTGCGTAGTGTCTGTTCCCGCATAGTTTCCTCCTACAGCACCCGCATGCATGTCTGCGAGGATTTGACTGCGTTCAAATTCAGGTACATACCTTCGCAATATCTCATCATTTCCCATCTTATATAGGTGCCCCACGATGATAGAAAAATCTGCTGCGCGTACCACCAATTCCTTATTTTGCTGGAGGGAATACTCTTTTAGCACAGTTCAAGTCGTTTGAAATTGGATTATTTCTTCGACGTGTCCATCTGCTACGCACACAACAAAGAGTTGTGTGTCAGGTAATCCTTCCTCCAAACTAGTAGGCTCCTCTCCCATCTCAATTTGCGAAAAGTGATCCGGGCTCACGTTCAGGCATCTAGGCTTCACAACGACCTCAAAATCATATTCTTGGAAAAGAGCCACCTACATATGTGCCCCCCCAACACAGGCTTATTGACCAAGTATTTTAGCGCGAAATGGTCTGTATACATCTTGAAGTGTCCCCGTAGCAATTAGTGCCGATATTTTTGGAGCATGTACACCACAACCAATCCCTCGCATTTAGTTGTGGAATAGTTCTTTTCTGCTTTAGAAAACCTATGACTCGCTAACGCGATAGGGTGATCTAAGCCCTCTCCACCCTCCTATGTTAGTATCGCTCCCAACGCTATACACAACATGGACATGAAACTCCACATCCCATTTTGGGAAGACCAGGATCAACGCAGAGGTCAATTTCTCTTTAGTACATCCAGGCTGTTCATGCAATCATCATTCCAGCAAAACGTGACATCCTTTTTCAATAGCTTCTCCATCGGTGTGGTGATCTGGGCATAGATTTTGATGAACTTCCTGTAATACCCCGTGTGTCCCAGGGTAGCGCACAGTTGTTTAACACTTTGCAGTGCTTCCAAATTCAGAATCATTGCAATATTCATGGGGTCTGCCATCAGTCCCTATTTGCAAAAACACATGTCCCAGTAGTTTCCCAAAGGGACTGAGGAATGTGCACTTCTTGAGGTTCAACGTGATTTGGTGTCATTGGCAAGTACCGAACATCAAGCGTAAGCTTGCTACATGGTGCTTAACCAATCTAAATATAGTCCAATCATCCAAATAAACCTCCAGGAACTTGTGGATATATTCTTTGAATGCTGCAACAACTATGCGTGAAAAGATGGCCGACGCATTCTTCAACCCAAATGGCATAATGTTGTATTGAAAGAAGCCCCATTCAGTTGTGAAGGTCTTCTTACTTCTATCTTCTAGCATGATTTTGATCTGGTGGTACCCTGAGAATCCGTTAGTGAAAGAATATGCTTCTTGCCCCCTGACATTTTCTAGTACTTCATCTATTAATGGAGCTGGGAATGGGTCATGCACACATGCGTCATTCAATTTTCTAAGGTCCATGCATATTATTATCTCACCCTTCTGCTTCTTTTCCTACACTACCATAGGGCTTACCCAATTGGATTCTTCCACCAACTCAATGATTCCAGTTGCGAGCATCTTGTATAATTCTATGTGAACCTTCTCCTTGTACTTTGGATTCAAACAGTAAGGCCTCTGCTTAACTAGCTTTGTGTCGGGCTTTAATGTGATCCGCATCATTCCTAAATCTCTGATGATTCCTTTTAAGTCCGTGATCATGGTGGGGAATAGATCCTAGTACTTGTGGAGTAATCAATGACTTTATCTACCGTCGCGTCATCCCAGTAATCGCTGAGCGTTTCTTACTTAGGTTCAGTTTTTGTACCAATGTTCACCTACCTTGTCTTTACTAGTGCAATTATGTCAGGGTCTTCAATCACTAGCCCTTTAACCTCGCGATAGGCTTCAGTTTTTGGAATGTTAATTTTTCTCGGATCCTTGTTGTCTTCTTCAGTATTTACGTTGTAACACTCCAAAACGTAGCTCAGCTGGGTCTCCCATTTAGGCTAAATCACTTCTATTGGCTCCTAGTGTATTTTAAAGATAATTGTTTTTACCACTTGTAGTGCATCATCAACAGTATCCCACCAATGATCCTCAAATGTGTAGGTTAACAGGAACCCTTTGCGCAAGATATCCCATTCACTTGTTCCATGGTGGAGCTCCGTCTCTATATACCAGTTCATGGGTATAACATCTAGAGTATGACAGAACACATGCACTGAATCAGGTTGCGGATCTTCCCCATAGACCTTTATCCACTTGGCGAGGTGTGTGCACGGATCATCCTGTCCATCATACTTGTCTTTTAATCGCATCTGAGGCTTCCCAAACTGCATGCACATCATTCTCCTTCATTCACGCCAGTCCTCCAATCTCCCTTGGTGCGTAACCCACCACCTCGTGGGCGTAGCACGTAGTACCCATTTCAAAGCTTCAAAACGTTACTGTTCCAGCACCTCTCTTTCAAATATGTTCAGGAAATCATCTACTTAGCTTAACCTATCATACATAGGAAGATCCCTTACCTCCATTGATACGCAACGCAACAATCTCGTCATCATGTTGCAGTTCAACATGGTTACCTCATGTAACTGGTTCTGCCATCACTCTATCTCTTTGTCAGAATTTGATGTACAGGAGATTTCGCGCTCCCATGAGATTTGTCCATCCGTGGTGGGATTTACCCTATCATTCTCTTTTGCGGTTATCTTGTAGATGCAGTCCAAGTCATCGTCACTTTCATAGTCGCGCACTGTCTTAGTGTAGGGCAATCCTTCTGCAGGGTCTAGAGGTACAACTATGCGCAAAGTATTTTTTTCAAAAATCATCTTGTGCTTCTTCAGATTTACCACCCCATTCATGTCAGTTGCCCAATCTATCCCTAATAGCGCAGGGTAGGGATTGCTGTCATCAACAATCTCTATCAATTCAAAATTTGCTAGCGCGCTCGCTCCTTCAATATCCACTATTATTCCCTGCAATCTTCCCATAGGTAGGATCTTTTGTTGGTTTTCCATTCGTAGTTGGATAGGATACCATTGTAGCATAGGCCTTCCCATGTGCTCCCACGTTTGCTTCAGTAGAATGTTCATGTCTGAGCCTAGGTCTAGAATCACTTGGTCCATCTCATAGAAACGGAGAAGGCTCATCTCCTATATGTTTTTATGAAGAATGGTTACAGTAGACATGTAGGTCAAAAAGCCTTCCTCATGGCCAAGAAGGAGCCTTCAATCCGTAGAGATCCTAAATATCGTGTCATGGGGGTCAACCTACCTTACATCCTAGGGACCACTGATAGGATTACGAGGATTTGAGGAAGTACGATGTGCCCGCAACTTTCAGGTCTCTCAATACTATCCGTGGCTCCCTCAAGTCTGTAAAGGATCCTATTGATCCTAAAGACATGAAGGGCGTCTATATCATTCCTTGCTCCTTTGGGACACCATATATTGGTGAGACAGGTCGTTCTATCAAGCAAAGGATTAGCGAGCATTCGGCTGACTTAAGGCATGGAAGGGCCAAGTCCTCAGCCCTAGCTGAACATGCCGAGAAGACTAAGCATCATGTCTGTATTGAAGAGGCCCAAGTTATTGCTAAAGTTGCGCAGTTTCACCATCGCAAATTTAGAGAGGCCCTGGAGATTGAGAAAAGGCCAAAGAATCTTAATAGGGATGATGGCTGGAAGATTAGCAGTTGCTGGGTCCCAGCCCTGTCTTCCTAGCCTCCTCAATCCCTCATTTGTAAGATCTCGGGTTGGTCCTTTTTCCCTTTGGTTATTAAAAATTTTCAATATATAATTAGCTTTTAGACATTATTTAGATTCTCATCCTTTAATCTTAGCTTCCTAATAGTATATTGTATTAATATAATTTGATCACTTCGATTATCTTAGTTACTTAATATTATTTGTCTTATTAATAAGATCTTTATTAAATTATTTTCGAACTTAATTACTATTATTTTTTGAAATAATAATATTCACAAGAAGTAATTTAAATAAATTATTTTTGATTTCTTGGTTTCTATTATATATATATATATATATATATATATATATAATATATATATATATATATATATATATATATATAGATATAGATATTTGATTTCTATAAATATTATACGATATTATCCTAATTAACAGACTATTATAACGTTAGATATAATATTTATTAATAAACAATAAATAAATCATTATGTGAATTCATCACTAATGAAACCTGATATTATAACTATAATATATATATACAAATATATAGTGGTTAATAAACAATTAAAGTAAAGAGATAATTTACCAACCATTATAACAATCTAGTTATTATTTTCTAATATATATTTAGTTTTCAAAACAGTTTATATTTTAAATAGTTTATATATTAAAAAACGTCGAATATACTTGTTTTTTCTTTTTTAAACTAAACTACCCAATAGTATATGGAATTAGTTT
>APFE031564508.1:148877-164532 GCA_000404065.3 Pinus taeda
TAAAAATAGAACAGTCGAATATTATTAGCTCTTAATAATATTTAGACTATAAACATTATCTTATTCTCTTGGAGCACTTCAGTTCGAGCTAGGATGTGGCACATGCAGCTGCCAGAAGGAAATACGTGGTTCTTATGGGTTACTTGAGCTATTGCATGGAGGACTTTAGTTAGAACTTCAGTGATTGAGTTCTGTGGAGTTGGATCAGGAGTTGATGGAGTTGTGTTCAGTTTGACTTAATTGAACTAGTTGTATTTAGGAATTTAGACTTCTGTGATCCATAATATTGTTAGAGAATTTTCGGCGAAATCACATAAAAAATCATTTGTCGACGCGTTTCGAACCAACCAGTGTGGTTCATCGTAAGAGTACTTTAATTATATATTTTACCTAATTTAACTAATTTCTAAGAATAATAATAATTAAAAAATATAGCAAGAATATTATTTATTTGACTGGGGTCATAAGGTCAGAATTAGTCGTTGTCAATATCGCCGTTGGAGTCTTTGCCCATACTATTTAACAAGCTAAGCTGGATCGGTTCTTCAACTTGTCCTGACGATGAACCACACTGGTTGGTTCGAAACGCGTCGACAAATGATTTTTTATGTGATTTCGCCGAAAATTCTCTAACAATAGTCAATCTCGTCTCCCTTCCTGTCCTCGTCTCGTGCTTTCCGAGCTTCTGGACTACGCGTTGTTCTCCTGGTGTGGTCCCAACGCATCTATTTATGAGTTCCTACAACCCCTTTATAGCCTTGCTGTCATGCAAAAGCTTCATGCATGTTTCCAGGAATGTTGTAGCATCGATGGGCCCATTTCTAGCTCCGGTTTGTCTTTGCTTCTTGAAGTGGAGGCATCAATGAAGCTCTTTCTGGCTTCCATGAAGGTTTCCTTAGCGCGGTCCAAATCAAACTCTGGTTCTTTCATCGGAGCCTTGCAAACCCAAGTACTCTCTTCAAGTTGCTTGCCTTTGTCATCCCCTATCGTAATTCCACTTCGGAGCACAATATTCACATTAGGGTCTTCCTTGCGTGACTCAAACCTCATCATTTGCAGGTTCCGAGTCAGGGAAGGTTGGAGCACTCCTTTATCGCAAACCGTGCTATTAGTGTGGGACAATCCTTTGTCCCATGATCAAACAATGTACAATACAGGCATGATGGACGTGTCATATTCATACAAGCGTGGGCATAATGTCCTGGCCCTCCGTAATTGTAACATATCAGTTGTTTGCGACATCTTCCAGGTCCTCCTCCACCTTGGTCTCGTCCACGCCCCTGAAATCTGGTTTGTGCCATCCCTGCATTCTGGTCAAGGGGTCGTGATTTGGCCTGAACTCTGTAGGTGGGAGTCCTATCCATCATTGGTTCATAACTTCTATAGGTGCACTCATCATGTCCCACTGATCTACAGAAATTACAAAACAACTGTTGTGAATTCTACGTGTACTTCTGTAACAGATGGTAGTTGTCCGTAGCATGCTTTCCTCCTATTTGACAAATCACACACCACAATGCAAGCTCCATGCTGGGTCCTTCTTGTGCCTCCGGCCTTAATGGAATTGGTCCTACTCCCTGGAGATAATTCATGAACACCAGGTAGTGGTCCTTGTCATGTCCCTGACCCTTGCACTTTATGCACCATACCTCATTGTGAACTTCTAGGTGAGCTGTCCTGTCTTGTTTTAGACTTTGCATCTCAAGGCACAAGTTTTTCAACTACGCATGAATCTGCTGAACTCCGAGGTTGGGATCTTGTATCGAGGTCTCATGTAGTCTCATTATGATCTCCAAGGCTTCGGCCTGAGTTGTTAGCCTCTATTGTGATAGTGCATTCCTTAGATGTGGCGTTAACAATGCTACAAACCATTCGCGGTGTTTTCCATTCGTCAACATCATGTTAGGTTTGCGAATTGTGCACTTCAGTCTTTGATCCAACTCCCAAGGGGTCTCGTCGATAGCATCATGATCTCCTTGAACCCTATGATCAACTGCGCCTCTGACTTTGGCCTACTAAATTCTCTGTTCAATGCAGTTTGGATATCCATGATCCTCGTATTCAGATTGTCATTGGAATGCTTAATATACCAGGTCAGTGCATGATCCTATAGAGCGCTGACCAATGTTTTTTTCTTTATATTATCATCTGTGACTCCCTATTCTTCCCATACATTTTTTATCACGAACCAAAATTGGTTCGGATCTTCATTTCCTACTCCCTTGAATACTGGTAACTTTATCGAGCTTGCCATATTGGTTTGCAGTGGTGGCGGAGGTGGTATGGGTGAATATGGATGTGAAGACATTGAAACTGGTGGTGGTGTGGGTGGGGGTGGTATGTGTGGAATCCTTTGCCTTATCAAATTTATTTCACTTGTTGGTGAGACCTTCGCGAGTTTTGCCTCATCCTCTCATGGAGGTTAAATCAAGGGGCTAGTTTCTAGTTTTGCACTACCTTCGTTTTGTAAATTCTCCCACTCTGTGTAGCCCCAAACATTAATTTATTCACATAACCCACTTTTCACGTAGTAGCATTTTAATCCAAGTGTTCAAAGACTTAACATACTTACCTTGCGGTCCTTTGAGGAAGCATCATTCTGCCTCGTTATAGCTAACTGAGATATCTACTGTGAACTCAGTGATGAATCCTCCTATAATTCAATGATCAACAATTCATGCAATCTTATTCTATGATGCTTCCAATTTGCACACCAATTCTGGAGTCCACACAATAGGTTTGTTGAGCTTGCACCTTCCTTGGCTATCTACTAGCTTCGTAATCCACTCGTATAGCTCAATAGCGAAAGATACGAAGAAAATTTCATGGATTTCTATGTATAAGTAGCAGTCTAACCACTCTTCTTTTGATAGTCATGGATTCGTGTTCTCCTACATTGCAAACTCATGAATCTTCCTCTCCAAACAATCTTCAATTCCTTTCTTAGTTGGATTCCAGTGATATGACATTAGACATCTCTATGCAGATCTCAGTCTCGACAACGAAACCATTTTTTGTCTTATAGGGGCCTGACCCAGGTTTGAAGTTAATTAACCAAACAAATCCCTGTACTACTGGCCCTTTTGGTAACAGTCCACGGAGCGTGGACTGAGGTCTCAACCGAAGTAGTATGGGGGGGTGTTGAAACCAGGTTCTCACACCCTTAAGATGTTTGAGGGTTTGATTCGGTCCAACTGTTAGTCCTTACATGAAGGTTGCTTCATGCACTTCCCTAGCCTTCGCACCCTGATATAGTCGCCTTCCCATAGGCCCAACCAGGGGTCATGGGGCTTCCGCACTACTGGAGCAGCGCTCTGCACTATTCCCCTAAGTCACCCCCGAGATATTACTTATCTTCTTACACCAGTTAGTTATCTTCACGTAAATGGATGCCTTATGTTATAGTTATTTATGCAGCACATTCATATGAGTTCACGCAACAAATAAAAAGTAAACTTGCAGTTCATACCCAATAATACATAAAACAAAAAAAGATACACAGAAATATAGTATAACTTCTCTTTTAGTAATTCTTCGCATGGTTACAGGTTCGACCAGCCCTATGCACTTAGCTATGGACTACTAGGCCTCTATGCACTTAGTTGCAGACTACTAGGCCTCTACGCACTCAGCTGTAGAGCCTTTTCCTACTCTATGACCCAAAGACATGACTTCCACTTTGACTCAATTAATTCCTTAGACTCATCATGCTTACATTCTCTTCTACACTTAGAGCCTCGCTCTATTTATACATTCCCATGGTTTGCAGACCATGGGTAGATCTTTCAAACCAACATTACATTACAAAAACAAGAGCAGACAACCCTATGACTCTATTATGACTTTGCTCTCCGCACCCACAATTTGCAAAGTCTTTACAATGGATATAGTCAAAACTTGGTCTTTAAGCCCCAAAACATGCCTTGGGGGAGGATTCCACACCCAACAAGGAGGAACCAAGGTGAAAAGTCATTTGCATGTATAATGAGGGTGTATATATAACAGATGGGGTGATCATTCACCTCCCATGTAACTCATGGACTACCCTCATGACTATTTGACTTCTTTATGACCTTTCAATATCCACATGACTTTTCACATTACATGGATGACTCTTGGACTTCCACTTTACATCACATTTTCTATTATAGAATTTACATAATCCACAAATGATGTGGCACATGAGGACTCATGACATGAAATGTAATTGATGACAAGAATTGCATGATGACATGGCAATTTCAAGCCACTCTTTGTGTTGTTTTGTCTTCAATAAGAGATGTGCAATGCTTCATCTACATTAGAGATATGCTTTGTTATTAATATCCACCTGTAAATGATTGTGAATTAGATGGAGCCTTCATGCAGTCCTGATATTTGATATTCTGTTGTAATCTAGTGTTCCTTGGTCTTCTCGCCTGATGATCATCTTATCTCTTTAGCTCCTTATGTTTCTTCTATCATGATCCTCCTCTCCTTTTCCTATATCATCATCTTGTCATGATAAGACATATTACCCAAAACTAAAATCCATTCATGAAAAGGAAACATCAATATGAAAAACCCCTAACCTACCATATTTCATGATATCACTAGTTAGGGCTAGAACTGGTAACTATTTAAGTGACTAACTAAGGGGATTGTGTAGTTCGAGAAGCCAAGGTCTAGGATTGAGGCTTGAGACTTCACAATGCAAAGTTCAGGATGGCCAAGTTCAGGAGTTAAGAGTGCAAGGAAGAGGCTTGAGGCTTGAAGATGCCCATAGTTTAGTTCTGGAAGGATAGAGGCCAAGACGTTGCTTAGTTGAGGGACTCAAGGAATTACTGTAGAGACTTGAGCCTTGAGATTGAACAATACATAGTTGAGAGAGGCATAGGTAGAGGGATTGCATAATTGAGGGATTGAAGGGATTAATATGGAGGATTTAGCATTGAGTTTTCCCACTGCAGAGTTCTGGGAGGCAAGGATTCCAAGTGATTGCATAATTTTTCAGCTCAAGAGCCCAAGGCTAAGGCTTGAGGACTAAAACTACACAATCTGTAGTTTAGGCTATGCTAGGGAGAAAGATTGTGTAGTTCTGGAGATCAAGGGCTAGGCTTGAGCATTGATATTGTGTAGTGCGCAGTTTTGGAAGGTAGATACTATGAATTGCACAATGTTAAGGGATAAGAGTGCTATTTTAGGACTAAGACCACACAATGAGAAATCCAGTCTAGGTAGAATGAGGTTGAGTGGCATGGTTGGGGAGTTTTCCCAGTTGGATTAAGTGTTGGATCTGTGTTCTAAAGATGAGTAAAAGGGAGACTCTGAGCATGATCATACACTTATAACACTTAAATAATGACAAGGAACACTTAAAACATATGAACAACTTACCTTCCTAAATGCAACAACTTTGCGATGACTTTGACCAAGTGCGCACTAAAGATACACTTTGCGATGACAATGATGATACTTATGCGACAATGCTTAAAACTTTTGGAATGAGTGCAATACATGTTTACATGATTAAAAAAACTCATTATCACAAATATTACCACTTGAGACAAACCAAAACTCTACTTTATGCGATGAGTGATACTTCCCATGCTAGAAGAGGAAACATGTGATATGGAAAAAAAAATTGTGAATGCCACTTGCAATACGTGAACAATGGTGAGAGCGAAACATGCCAGAGTGAATATAACATGAGAAAGAGACTAATTGAAATGAAATAAAGAAAAAGAGACAATTGAAAACATGAAAATGACACTCGTGAAAATGAAGGCATGAAAAAGTGACAATTTGAAAAACTCACCAAATAGAAGTATCAATGCAGCGGAAAATGAGAGACTATCAATGAACATGTGCAATAAATTTCAACATGGGATGAGCATAGAATATACACTGTCTTGACGGAATGTGCTAGGCATGTCTAAGCTTTCATAGAAAGAACACACTCATGAATTCAACATGGACTGAGCATGTGTGAGCAGGTGAATTTGACACTTGCAATCCAAAAAGGAGCCCAAAAGCTTAACAAAACATCATCAACCAAGGAGAGATAATGGAATGATCGATAACAATATCCATAGTAGGCTTCAAAATTTGAGCGTAGGAAAAGTTTTGGAGGGTGTTGTGACATCGACAACACTTGACGACACACTAGTAGAACTCCAACTTCTCCACCTTGGTAAATTATTTATGCAAGGCCTAGTTCTTCAGGAAGTATTGATTCATCGTTTAGATTGACACGACTTCCCCATTTACCCTATCCATGAATATAATCCCCTTTATTCATTTTCTTGTTTCAACACAAACTTAAGATCAATGATCACACAATGTCTCAAATCAGGAAAAGGGTAATCAAATTTGCGAGCTTTAGATTTTATGAGTTTATTGTTTCATGTCTCGTGTTGCTCCAATGCCAACAGGCCTAGACAGTACAATGATGGAGTCACTTATGGGACACAAAAAATTCTACGCTTCTAGCAAGCCGCGATAGTAACCCGACAAAGTTGCTTGCTTCACCTCTCTGTGCATTAAGCCTTTTTGTTCTTTTGCCTTTATTTATTTATTTTATATAGGATTGTGCATCAACACATTTATTTCATGGGTGGAATAGGGATCCTAACTTGTTAAGAGTAGGAGATATTGTCCCTTCAAAGAATAGTATATAAGACCTCTGATGTTGGTTCTCATTTAGATTTTCCACTTGTCCTTACCTACTTGATTGGGTCATCTTGAAAAAACTGAAACATAAAGAACCGAGTGAAGTTGTAAGGTTTCTAGGATAGACATGGGTATCATGGATCAACACAAGGATTTCCTTATGCAAGGACCATATTTTCTGTCAGAACATCACTAGCCAGAAGATGTGACCAAGATGAAGAAGATAAACAAAAGGTTAGCCAAATGTGGTAGTGTCACAAGGCCCTTTTCTATTTTTCCACATTTCCTTTTGAGCCAACAGAGCATCTTCATGCAAGGTCTTACAAAACAAAAGAAAAGACAACAAAAAACAAGAAAAAAAACCCAGAAGACAAAACAAAAGGAGTCTAAACCAAAACTTTATCTGAAACCAAAATGAGAAAACACAAGATAAAATATAGAAAGAAAATGTAGGATGGATGTGCAGGAAATATAATATGCAACTAGACCTACTCCTAACCTAACTAGCTAAAATGTTAGTGTAACGTATAATGAAATTTCCAATGTAGCCACCATAGTAGCTCCCAACCTACATACACAAAATTATGATCGATTAAAACTGACAGAAAGAAATGTGCAACGAAACATATAAAAACTTGAATAACTTGCACAAAAAATTGAAGGTCTTTCCTGTTAGCAGAAAGATAGGTCATAACCACTACTTTTAACAAGTTCACATTCTTACCTTTTCTATGAAAACCATCACTCAACAAACCTTGAAAGCTTCTTACGAATGTGTCTTCAACTACACGAAACTCCTTAGGAAGCACGTGGAAAGATCGAAACATTTTATTTGTGACAACGCTTGCTAGGTAAGATTGCTCCAATCATTCAATGATTGGATTTTAAAATTTGTGACAATCCTCTTGAAAACCCCAAAATATTTGAAAAGATTAATTTTCAATTAGAGGCACGAGATTACGATGAGAATCTTGTGAGGGAAAATATATATGATCGTATTCAATGGGCATGTCAATACTGTGAGGATTTGACAACCATCAACGAGTGTAGAAGTCCCTCAATTGTTTGACAAGTACCCAAATAATGAGATAAACCATAAAGGTCAAAGGGTGTAAAACAACTGTCATTGAATGTGTTGGTGGGAAAATATTAAGTTGAATGATAGTCATCAAAGACATAATCATGATCAGATGGGTAATTAAAACATTAGATTCCTAGTTTGTAATTACCAAAGATAAATCAACTTGAACAGTTTCACAAATGCTTTGCATATTATAATAATCTTCCTCGAGTGATAAGTGTAACAAACCATTTCATTCTAGTTGGTCACACACTGCACTAGCACCGTACTCGTCGAAAGAGTTAAAATGGAATGTTAGTATAGAAAAGACATGGAACCAGTCAGGGTAAAATGAGTGAAGAAGAATTTGATTTGTCAAATAATCCATGCATTCACTAGCACTCAAGAGGATTTCAGGTGCGATGAAGAAAAGAATTAGCATAAAAATATTCACAAGAAGGATCAAGAGCTGATTGTTTTCAAAATAATGTAATAGGTATCACTGCTGCCAAAGATAATTTTTAGAATGATCAACTTCATATTTCCTTGCTTCTATGAGAGAGACATTTTCCAAACTTGAGTTAAGAGCTAGAGTTTTACATGAAGATGAATCAACTGAAATAGAAACTTGAATCCTATTAGAAATCAAATCCTGTAAGTTAGAAATATTATATCTGCAATGGAAAAAATATTTCAAGAAGGAATTTACAACAAGTGAAATAATGCAGAAATAAAAATTTTGCGAGGAAACCTAGACTTGACTCAGTTCAGGGATCTTACCAAAGTTTCGATATCCTGACATAACCATCAATGAAAGTTGAAGTGCCTGATATCCCTCACAATTCTTAGTTTTTTCAAGGGTTGTAAAATCATATTTTGAAGATTGAACCAAATCATGCATGGTGAGGGGGTAACTTCTTTCACTCATTTCAATGAGATCACTATTACCCAGATGGAAACCATCTCTATCACTAAATAGATCATATTTTGCAACTTTAATAAGCAAATTACTCAAGTCAAAATATTCTTCTGATCACAAACCTAGAGATGTATGAATTGGATAAATTTCATAAGCAACTTGATTTGAAGGGTTGTCTTCATGCAAAACAAGAGATGATACATGATGGAGAGGATACTCAATGATATTATTATTGTATTTTTCATTATGGAAAGCCTCACTACATTGTGTCAATTGAGAAGTGAAATCATCTGCTGAAGAACTTATAGAGCATGGAATATCTTCATTGCATGTAGATACATCACAAACAATAGAGCACAATCGATAATGAGATGAAGAGGAAGTTTCAAAAAGTTTTTTTCTTTAGCTGGATCAGATTCCAGATCTAATTCTATCAAATCAACACATTCTTAAGGAACTGAAAAATTGGTTGGTACACTTGGGTATTCGTCATCACGTACATGACAAAATCATCATCATCAGAATGATTATTTCCCAAGACTATGAGTTTGAAAAAATTGATTTCATTTGATACACTATTGAGATTAGAAGATTGAAAATCATCCAAGAATGTAAGAGCATCATCTTGACACAAAGGAATTTGAAAAGGAGAAAAAAGATTGAAAGAGTCTTCATCTTTATTCTCCTCTACTTGCAATATGTGACTACCTTGTACCTGATTAAAATCAAAAGAGTGTGAATAACTAGTTGGTGGAGCAGATTGATAAAGAGGATCATAATACAAAGAGTGATTGCATGTATATGATAGAGGATAACACACGTCCTTTGCAAAAATAACAAATTCAATGGAATGAGATTCATGATTGCGGTTAAGAGTGCTAATGTAATCTTGAGGAATGAAAGGAATAGTCTTCACCATAAGCTTCCCAAGCCATTCCGGGATTTCCTCCATGGGATATGAGTCATGAAATGTAATAGCCCTGGTGAAAATTCCATGTAAAAAAAAATAAATACAACGGATGATGGGACATGTATTCCAACATGAATGGTGGGAAAGACATCCTAGGGAGGTGTTCATTTGGTTGTTTATGGCTAAGGAAATTGGCAAAGGCAATGGCTAAGGCATTAAAGAGGAAAAAAAAGGTATTTTGGCACATTTTTTAATGAAAATAATGGAAATTAAGAGAAAAGGAAGGTGAAAGGTCACATGTTGCATGTGAAGAGGAAGTTGAAGGAAAATAATGGAAAATGAAGAAAATATAGGCCTCATTAATAAAAAGGCTTTTGAGGATCAGTGCACAGGACTTGGTCAGTTCAGTTTTGGGAGCTCTTTCATTATTCTCTCTCTCTCTCATACTCTTAGATACTTAGATTTTTCTTGGAGCACTCTTGGAGGGTGTGGAATACTTGGATTCTTGGAGAAAGAAGGAAAATGAAGAGAAGGAAAGCACAAGAGGGCATCAACATCAATAGTTACATTAGATTGCTTGCAGGTACCGAGTTGCATGTATGATTTCTTCACTAGTTTTGGAATGCATGGAACATGCATGTAGTTTCTTGGTTATGATCTATCATTGGAATGGAGGATGGTTGGGATTGACAGTGGATTGCCTAGCCTTGCCATTTCCTGGATAGCCATGGTGATTGTGGGTTTACTTTCATTTCTTTGTTTTGGTTGGTTCCCATGTTTCCTTAGCTTGGGTTGAGTTATTAGTCCTAGAAGACCTGGTTGAACAAATTCTCTGGAAGCCCTGTAACAACTTGGGTTGAGTTACTAGTCCTGGAAGCCCTGGTTGGACAAACGCTCTAGAAGCCCTTGGTGGGTTGAGTTACTAGTCCTGGAAGCCTTGGTTGGAAAAACACTTTGGAAGCCCCATATAAGTTGTGGGTTGATTTACTCATTCTGGAAGCCTTGGTTGGAAAAATTCTCTGGAAGCCTTGGAAGGCTTGGATGGAGATCAATCTAATGATGGTTTTTGGTGATGTCTGACCATGAGGTTGAATCACTCTTTGATGGGTTGATGTGGGTGGCCTCTGGAAGCTCTGGATGAGTTTTGATTGATTTGTTATATGAGATCCCACATTCATGCTTGGAATATGGCATAGGGGTGATTGGATGAAGAGAGACTTGGCTCATTTAGTCTATGGTCGGGTGGAATGTGGTAGTCCCATCACCGGTTGGTTCATTGCATTTATTAATGAAAAAATTCATTCCCTTGATGTTCATGCACAAATGTGTGTGTGTCTATATACTATATCTATATATATATATTATATAATATATATTATATATATATATATATATTATATATATATATATATATATATATATATATTATATATATATATATATATATATATATATATATATATATATATATATAGATATATATATATATGTGTTATAACATTTCTTTTGTGGCATATTAGAAGTTGAAAATGTGTCCATATTGAAGGTAAATCCCACTGATAATGTGGTAAAAATTTCAGATATTGGTTCACAATACTTTAGGAATTATGATCTAATGAGGATGACCTTCCTGAATGCACCTTTAAACAAGTCATGTAGGAATTTTTGCAATAACTCATCTTCTGTAGGCTTTCAGAAGCAGAAAAATTGTCCAAATTTAGGAGACATACCATTGATTTGTTATTAGAAATTTCTAATATTGGGTTGCAATATTTTAGGAGATATGAGTAGAGGGAGTCGAGCCTTTTGAATGCTCCTAAAATCAGGCCTCAAACAGGTCTCACTGACATTTTTGTTATAACTTTTCTTCAGGGCACTCTGGAGCTAAAGCTTGTTCCACAATGAGGGGAAATTCCACTGATATTGTGATAAAAATTTCAGACATTTTTTCGCTGTATTTTAGGATATATGACCACTGGAAGTCGAGTTTTCTAGATACTCCTATAATTGCGCACCAAATATGATTGTGTTGGTATTTTGTTAAAAATTTTCATCTATCAAACCTCAAAAGTTGAAACTTGAACCATAGTGAGGGAAAATAGCACTAATCATATGGTTCAGTTTCCATAACTTGTGCTCCTATAGTTTAGGATATATGCATTGAATCATTCACTATATTAGTTTGCATGCAAAGTGTTTGATGAAATGCTTAAATGGTTCCATGATTAATTGCATACAAACTATTTGATAAGATACCCCAATGAGTATGTTGTTTGTGGTTGGGGATAGTATTGATGTTTAATAGTATTCTTGTAGTTGATATATGCTTACTTGTATGCAAATAGTTTGCTATATCAGTTTTCATGTAAAGTGTTTGAAGAAATTCTTACATGAAAATGAAATAGTATAGTAGTTGTTTGAAGAAAATGTAAAAGTATGGTAATTGTTTGACGAAAATATTATTTGTTTTTAGATGGGATATTATTGTGGTATGATAATATGGATGTAGCTGATCTATGCCTATTTTCATGCAAATAATTTGAAGATTTGCATGTAGGATATTTGAAAGGTTGCATGCAAGGAATTTGAAAAGTTGCATGTAAGGAAATGGAAAAGTGGCATTTTTTAGTTATTATGTTACAAGTGGAACTTAATCTCATACAAAATGTACGAGAAATGAAAATCAATTTCTTTTCAAGTGTGGTTAAATTTAGTAGAGCTTTGGATATCCCATTTCCATAATTGGACATTATAGATTGAGCCATTACAGTAGCTTCTTCCTTCTACTTTAGTGTGGACCATGGATAGTAAGGGGATATGCTTATAGGTTGTTAGTGTTGCTGAATGCTGATTTCAAATTAATAGACACAATTTCTTGATTTTTGGAACATGTGACTGACTGTGTATGAATTATATATCGCTTACATGTTGATTTCATGATACCTACTTACATCCTTGTACGTTAGGTTACATTTTTGAATATTTTGATTACATGTATCAGTCGTGTAGGTTGATTACAAGAATTGTTCGCTTATGTTTGACTACATGCGTTTATGCGTAGGTGTAGTTGGTTTGGCATTGCTTATGCATACTTTTGGTTGCATGTGGCAATCTGTACAATGGATTAATGGTTGTTGTTATGCATGTATGGTCGTGGCTATGATTATGCATATATAGTAGGTCAAACATGTCTTGTGAAGTCATTGTATGCAATTTAGGTCATCATGATGCTATTGGTTGTTATGATGCTAATGAGCTAGTTGAGATAGATTAAGGGATGTAGATCATCATAATGAGGTTGCAACATTACACTTTGGGATAAGAGCGGATCATCATACAGGTAGTGTATGTTTGGCATGCAAGTATGTAAGTTAAGGATTATGATATGAATTATGGTTATATACATTAGGTTTATGAGCATGTATTTGATTATATGGTTACATTCATGATAGATGTTAGATGATTAGTGTGGTTATATGCACATGTGTGAGATAGTCAATAATGATAGTAACCTATAGTTGTATGCATTGCTATTATTGTTTTATATTAGATAACCTAATGATTATGGTGTATGTTGTTGACGAGTATGATATACAGCTCATTTTTGTTATATGTTGTTAACTTGGTGATTATGGTCACTTCATTGAGATATTAATGTTATAATTTGGATTGGTCATATGTGTGAAGGTTATGTTCATTGCATTGAAGATATTGATGTTATATGTATTGTGTTAACCTGGTTTGACCTATGCAGATGGTTATGGTTTCAATATTCATGTATGAGCCGACATATTTGTGATATGGTGTCATATATTTGGTGCTTGATTGTTGGTTGTGTCATCTAGTTGATTTATTTAACATGGTATGAATGTTTGATGAATTGCATAATATGAGTATGTGTTCAAATGATCTTGTTTTAAAATGATTGTACTAAAATATATGTGTTGAGACAGTTGATGTGTACTTGAGTATAGTAGGTGATAGTTGTAGTATTATCACTTATGGCTATGAGTTGACTATGGATTGTGACATGATTGTTAGTCTTGGTAACAATTTATTTCAAATGAATAGATATAATTGTCTTGATATTTGGAACATGTGGTTGACATTTGTGAGCAGTTACAGGGTAACATGCTTGGCATTAGCATGACAAGGTAATAGTTGATGTGTATGTATAACTAAGAGTTGGGTGGTGTGACATCATATAGTAAGCCTCGATTACAACAAGATAAAAAGGTAAAATAAAGGAATTGGGAAATAATTCCTTTGGCTATATTTGGAAACCCTAATTTTGAAAGAATGAGTGCTTTACACTAGGGAAGTCTCCTTAACCTTGATTTTGTTTGACATTATGTGGATATGTGCTATATTCATGAACACACACTTGACAGATATATTAGCTAGTCTTTAGCTATAGATGGATCTGTTAAAGGATTGGAGTCCATTGAGAGATGGTGTGGATGTGTTTAGTTGCAAGCAATGTGCTTGACACAATTAGATGAGGTAATTGGTGTATTATTATGTTTAATTATACATTGATAGTTATGTTTTTATGGCAACATGATGCAAGGAGTTGCATGGAAAAATAGGTTTCCATGAAATCTTGAAGATGGCTCAGGTTGAGCTTTCCTTGGGAACCCTGGAGATTGAGTCATGTTGTTAATCTTGTGCTTTTGGTCATTTGAGATTGATTTGTAGTTTTTCTTATGTCTGGTGCAAGGCCTTACCACTTTGTTGTAGTGTCATATCGTTATGGGCTTTCATGGTCTTCTTCTCGGTTTTTTTTTGTCTTGTCTTTAATTGTTTTGAGTCTTGGGAATTGGTTGGGAAAGAGGAAAGTTGATGGAGCTCTGGGAGAGTTGTGTGGTACCCGAAAGGTAATGTAAGATTTAGATGAAGCTCGGTGCATGAGTGAGAATCACAGAAGGTAAGGCTATGACAGTTGGTTGGACTGGCTGGGTCCATTGTGGTAAATGGACAGTAACAATATAGTCATGAGAAAGGTAACATGGAAAGGTAAAGTAAATGGATTTGAGGCGTCATATGCCTTGGCTATGTTGGGATCTATTGTTCTCAATGTTGCACATGTGTTGCATGAATAAAGGAATTTCTCTTAACCTAGACCTTATGTTATCTGGTAATTATGTTATGACCATGATTATGCTGATGTTTATATATGTATACATGAATGTATGTATGTCATTGTCTGATAAGGTGATGATTGTTTTATGCTAACGATTATATATGTATGTATCATGTCACTGTTTGATAGGGATTGTCAGGGATCATTACTGTGAAGGAATAATTTCTTACGTAACTAAATGCCAGGAAGAGGTTTCTAGTTCATGAGGAATCAAGTGGGAAGAGTAGTCATGACAAATATACGAGGTCAGTATCATGTGGTTATGAGTTGATATTATGTGATTATATTATGACTATGTTTTGGACATGTTATACCAAAGGATACACCAGTAGAATGAAAGCAGAGTGGTTCACGACATGCTAAGACAAGCATGGATAGGACACCGGAAGCAGGGCTTCTTGGCAGAGTTAGTGTGGTTCTAGATGTGTGGTACTATTGTTATGCATATCTTGTATATGTTGTACATGTTACATCTATGATGTGTGCACTTGTGGTGTTGTGTATACATAGCATGTGTACATGTTATTTATGCAATGTTATGTACATGATGGTACAAATAGGGTTGTGCGAATATTGCATATGGAGTGTTGTATACATATTGTACTATCTTCATGACATATATGCAGCATGTGTGCATACGGCGCTCTATGCATGTTGGATATGGAGTGTTGTGTACAGATAATGCTATGTACATGTTGGGAATGCAATGTTATGTACAAGTGGTGTTATGTGCATGTTATACACGTGGTGCTATGTACATATGGTGTGGTGTGCATGGTTGTATGAGTGGTGTTGTGTGCATGTGGTGCTGTGTACATGTTGTACAAGTGGCACTGTGTGTAGGTGGTGCTATGTACATGTTGGGTTGTGTTATATTCTTTCCACATCGTTAATAGGGGGTTTGAGGGGTACCCGTAACCCCACTTTATGGGGTCCGGGGCAGCGCCCCGAAAAATTTTGGTTTTTGACCCT
>APFE031564508.1:170386-186116 GCA_000404065.3 Pinus taeda
ATTCATTGTTCCTATGCATTCTTCTGGAAAATATGAGGTGGAGGTTCGTCATCGACCACTATACCAAATAACATCACAAATTGGCAAGTCTTTGAGGACAACCAGTAGGTAAAGAATTTCATTGAGTTAAAGGAAGAGTTTGAAAGCACTCAAATGGATCAACAAAATATGTTTGTAGAGTCAAAGGAAAAATCTAAGGTCTTGCAATTAAAAAATAATCTCATACCTAAGGGTCTCATTCCTCTTGAGAAATTGTTTGATCAAAATGATGTGTTCAAAGCTCCAAAATTGCAGGATGATGAAGAGGAGGTAGAGAGCTGTAATTTGGGAAATTCAGTTGTACCTAGGATGGTTAAGATCTCGAAGTTTCTTTCAGCTGATATTAAGGCTAAATACATTGAGATGATGAAAAGGTTTATTGATGTGTTTGCATGGAGCTATGATGATTTAAAGCAATATGATTCTTCTATTATCTAGCATACCATTCCTATTAAAAAGAATGAGAAACCTTTCAAGCAGAAGTTAAGAAGAATTAATCCTCTTCTTATGCCATTGATTGAAAAGGAAGTCAAGAAACTCTTTGATGCTAAAATCATTGTTCCAATCAGATTCTCAAATTGGCTTGCTAATTTGGTGCCAATTAGAAAGAAGAATGGAGAGATCAGGATTTGTATAGACTTCAGAAATTTGAATAAAGCTTCATTGAAAGATAACTATCCTCTTCCTAAAATGGATTTAATTTTTCAAAACATTGTTGGTTCACAAACAATTTCTATGTTTAATGGTTTCTTAGGGTACAATCAGATTCTTGTTCATCCAGATGATTAAGAAAAGAGAGCCTTCACAATGCCATGGGGAATGTTCATGTACGCCAAGATGCCTTTTGGTATCATGAATGCATGGGCCACTTTCTAGAGAGCAATGGATATTGCTTTTTCTGAAGAAAATGATAAATCAGTGGTGGTATATCTTGATGATATCACAGGTTTTTCAAAGAGAGAGGAAGACCATTTGAAACACCTTGAAAGAATTTTGCTGAAATGTAGAAGGTTTGGTATTTCTCTTAATCCCGCTAAAAGTATTTTTACTTTAACATCAAGCAAACTTCTTGGTCATATCATTTTTGAAGAAGGAATTAGGATTGATCCTAATAGAGTTATTGCAATTCAAAAGCTAGATTTGCCAAGAAGTAGGAAAGAGATTCAATCCTTTCTTGGAAAAGTGAACTTTGTTAGTCGCTTCATTCCTAACTTTGCTGAAGTGGTCAAGAATATAACAAAGATGTTTAAGAAGGGAGTAGACTTTAAGTGGACACCTGAAGCAAAGAAATCTTTTGAGAAAATCAAGAAGGCACTCACACAAGCACCAGTACTTATTAGTCTAGATTTTACCAAAGAATTTCTTATTTTTAGATTTTCTTCTGAAGATACAATTGCTGGAGTGTTGCTGCAAAAAGGAAATCAAGGTGTGGAACAACCCATTTCTTTCTTTAGTAAGACATTGGCAAATGCTGAACTAAAGTACAATATCCTAGAGAAACAAGCCTACGCCTTGGTGAAAGCTGTAAAATATTTCAAAATCTATGTTTTGCATTCTCATATTGTCGCGTATGTTCCAAATGTTGTAGTAAAGGATATCTTGACACAGGCTGATCTGGATGGAAAAAGGGGCAAATGGATAGCAAAATTGTTGGAGTATGACATTGACATCAAGCCTACCAAATTGGTGAAAGGTCAACGCTTGGCAAAGTTAATGACTCAGTCAAACCTTGACTGCCTTGACATTAATTTGAGTGCAGAGATCTCAGAAATTTCTGAGAATGAAGAGGAGTTGGTCCAAATAAATGAAAAAATCTTGGTTTTAGAGTGGTATAAAGATGTAGCTTTTGTTCTACAGCATAATAAAGCCCCTGCCAATCTTTCAAAGTCCAAAGCTAGGTTTGTCAAGTTGAAATATTTAAAATATTTTGTATATGACCAAAATTTGTTTTGGAAAGATGTAGGAGGGATCTTGTTAAATTGCCTCCTTGAAGAAGAAGCTAATAAAGTAATTGATGAATTTCATAAAGGAGATTTTGGAGGTCACCACTATTTGCAAACAAAATATTAAGAGCTGGATATTTTTGGCCAACTATGTTCAGGGACACTTACAGAAGGGTGGCTTCATGTCATGAATGTCAAATATTTGAGGGTAAGAGGAAACTTGTTCCTTTGCCTTTGGTTCCCATATATGTTGAAGCGCCTTTCCAGCAATGGGGATTGGATTTTATTGGAGAAATTCATCCTCCTTCATCAGGACAACATCGTTGGATACTCACAGCCACGGATTATTTCACAAAATGGATAGAGGCAATTCCAACCAGGTAAGAAAATGATTCAGTAATTATATCTTTCTTAGAGAACAATATATTATCTAGATTTGGTTGTCCAATGAAGATTATAACTAACAATGCTCAAGCTTTTAAGTCCAAGAAAATGATTAATTTTTGTCACCAATATCACATCACTCTTGGACACTCTACTGATTATTATCCACATGGAAATGGCCTTTTTGAATCATCAAACAAAATTATTGTGAGGATCATTAAGAAGGTGCTGCAAGAAAACAGGAAAGCTTGGCATTTGAAATTGAAATATGCTTTGTGGGCTGACCGGATTTGTACGAAGAGATCTATTGGAACCTCACGATATGAGTTAGTATACGGTGCTGAACCTATATTTCCAACATCACTTGGAGTACCTGTAATGAAATTAATCCAAGGCCTAGAAGAGGAACCAAATGTTTTACAAAGGAGAATAAATCAACTGATATCCCTACAGGAGAAAAGGAATGAGGTATATGATAGTCATCAACAGAGAACATAATCAAGAATACATTTGATAAGAAGATCAAGGAAGTTACTTTTTAGATCCATGACAAAGTGCTGAAGTGGGAGGCCAGAATCGAAGAGAAAGGTAAGCACGGTAAATTTGAAAATTTGTGGAAGGGCCCATATCAAATTGCTACTTTTAATGGAAACAATACTTACATTTTACAAGAAATTGATGGAGAACCATATGCTGGAGGACTTGTTAATGGCAGGTTCCTCAAGCATTATCATTGTTGAAATACTGTCAGTTTCTCATAACACTTTATATATCCATTTTATCAGTTTTTCTTTTTGTTGTAAATAATAACAAGCTGAAAGAGAAGGCTTAAGCCCGAGGTGAAGGCCCAAGAAGCTTAAAGGGGATTCTTGTCTAGCAATTCCACGTTTAAAATAATGGATAAAGCATTGGACCTACGAGTTCTTAGTGTACTGCAGGAGCACACTATCCCAAGTGGAGCCACCCAGAATGTTATCTCAAAATCAGACCCTGATAGGCTGTTGTGATCAGGTAGACATTAAGTAACTATTTCAAACCTACTTTAGGCTGAGGCTTAGCCTCCTCAACCTGAGAGGGCTCTCTCAAGAGGATTAATGATATTGATAATGGATTAGATGGCTAACTCTAGTAAACAAATGAAAAATGAAAAAGGTTGAAATACAGTTAGAAAGTATCCATTGGGCTTATGAAGCCAAATATGCTTCAGTATTGACAGTAAAGTTAGCTTTGCATAGAAGTCAGGGCATTCAATTTCCAACATATGTAGAACATATCAAACACATAGGGGAACAACACAGTTTACAAATGCATGCAGGAAATTAGAGCACTTTAAGTGATTTATAAGTGATCATACATTCATAATTGTAGATAATAGGAAGAAGAAAACACAAGACATTCAGAACATCGAATTCTTTATGATTCCTGAGAAGCAAGGCCAATACTGTATTACTAGAAAGTAGATTATGTACATAAAGCCAAATATGAGAGCTTTTCTCAATAATTTTCCAACCCCTGGTGCATTGCTCTCTCTCCTATATATAGAATTCTTTACATGCTTGAGATTCCTCCTCCAACCTGAGGGGAACTCGAATTATGCTTGCTATGACACCTATTCAAAATTTTAACTAATTATTAAATGCAACAAACTGCTAACTAGACGTTTTAGAAACCTAAGACAATTAGGAGTCTAACTCCACATCATGCTGGTAATAGCATTAATTGCAATCAAATCTCGTTCTCTAACAAGTGGTATCCTTCAATTTAGCTGTGGTGGATGTTTGAAGCTCCTTACTGGTCCTTATTGTCTTATCCCTTTACTGTTGTTGAGAAGTAGGAAACTGCCCCTGTTTTTCTGCTTTTGGTTTCCTCAAAGATATTCGAAACCAATTAACCATGTTGATCTTCTTTAATTACCCAATAATCTATTGGAGTGCCAGATTCTTCATGTGTTGTAAGCCTTTCCCATATACATGTGTGATGACAAAACCTCTTCAAAGCTGATCGAAAAGTCATTTACAATACTAGTGGTGACCATTTGTATAACAAAAAGTTTAAAGTTCATATAACTTCCTTCCACTTGTTTTTCCCTGGTTGGTTGCTTGCACATTGTAAATGATCTTTTTCTAAGACTCCCTTTCAAAAAAATTCCCCTCGGTCACTCAAAATTGGTCAATTGTCTTTAATTATGCAGCTACAGCAGTTTTGTAGTGCGCTACGAAACTGCTGTGTAATCACAGAAACACAGCTTAAGCCAAAATTTGTCTGTCTTGAGTCTTCGTTATATTAAAGTGTCCTTTTCAACTACCCTGAAGCTATTCAAAACTGATCATGGTAAATCATCAAAATTGGTGAATTGAGCTTACCTTTTTCCTTAGCTAAGGAAATATTTCCCTCTGGCTTAGCTGGATCTTTAAATCTTCAATTTTCCTTTTCATGACTCTGATCCCAACTCTCAGGTTCGTATTAACTTTTCTAATGAATTCTGCTTCCTTTAACGCAGGAACTGTCTAGGTATAGTATTGGGTATTACAGTCAACCACCTTGGGTATTTGGAATGTTTTTTCTTCCCACAGAGCTTGCATTTTGTCAAAATGAGCTTCCTTGATTGCATGCTTCCTAGAGGCTTTCTTTAATCTAGCGATTTCAAGATTTGCTAACCTCAACTTATTTTTCAATTCTTCAACACTATCTTCCTCTTGTGGGATAATTTACTTTCCTCTATCTTCTTTCTGCAACTGTGATGATGTTTCTAACGAAGTCAACAGGTCTATCATGAGTTTTTACGATCTCCTCTGTTTCACCTGCTTCTGGCAGCATCTCGTGTATCTGTTTGAAATTCCTCGTCATGGGTCTTCTTGGCTTAAAGACAAATTGATCAACCTGATCATCAAACTTGATCTTTTTCGAGGCTTTGATTCTTTTAGTATTGTCTTTACCTGATTCTATCAAATCTGCTTGAACCAAGGGAGATTCTTCAATATTAATGTCTTGCAGTAAGTCATTCAAGTTTCCCTTCAAAACTGGGCTTTCCTCAATAACCAGTGTCTTGCTCTTTTCTTTAGCTAACTGGCTCCTAGTCCTTCTTCTCTAAACTACTTCACCTGTAGATGTTCCATGCACACCCTCTTTGATCTGAGTTTTCTCTTTCTGGGTTTGTTGGGGTGTGTCTTGAATTATCAGTGTTTTGGTGGGCTCCTTTACTTGTTTCCTAGCCTTCAATTTTGTAAATCTCCTGGCTCTTGCTTCTGTACGATGACCAATTGTTGGTGGAGAATTTTTCACAACTTGAGGACTGAGGCCAGTTTCATTCTTGAAACCAGACATAAATATGAACGAGGACCATTCCCTGTCTATCCTTTGGATCTCATGCAAAATTTTTAACTTGACTAAGTCGTGGTGAAACAATGAAGTCTCACAGGCCTCCTTCTTTAGTTGAACCTTGTCGCACATTTTGCCTAGGCTACGAAACAAGTAGAAAGGTAAATCAAGAGATATTTTTCCTGTGAAATGTAGTAGCAGCTTGAAGTGATATGAATATACCTTATTATATATCCCCTCACAAGTAAAATACCTTTGTATGCTGGTAAGTAAATTGCCATACGTTTCCTTGACATAATTTCTGGGCACAGACTTGTTTAAATTTGAGTTAGTGAACTCTGGCTTCAGAAATTCTTTGCAGGGGATCATATCAAATTTGAAATTTTTAAACCATATTTCTTGTCCCCTTGGAATCTCAATGACTGTGGAGATTACTCCTGGTGAGATTTTAGTTCAAGCACCCCAACCTTTGAATTCGGCCCTGTGAAATTCAAGGAAAATTCCTTGGTGATTTGCGCATGACCTTCCTGGAGTTTCTCACAAAACTTCCAACATCCAACTTGCTTGAATGCATGCTCAACTTCTCTGTTCTTCAAGATAATGTCTAAACCTTTGATTTACTCCTCAAACATCTACCTGACCTGTCCTCCTTCCTTTCTATAGACCCTTCCATGAGACTCCAGTGTAATGAAAACTTGATAAACTGGTATTGTCTCAACCTTGATCACTACCTCGCTTGATAGCTGCCTCGCTTGAATGATGCCTCACTTGAAGTTCAAGGGATTCATATTTAACATTTACTGATTTGTTCCTCATGCAATGAATGCAATCATAATTATGACTGTGAATACTTGGCTATTCTTGAAACTTGCAATCCGAGCGTACCAAGGTACCTAACGACTCTAATGATGAAGATAAGTGCTTGGACATGACAGGTGAAGTGTATAAATTGACAGTGGATGATGCAACCATAACGTAATTTGATAGATATGACAGATGAGAAATATTTGCTACGGATCCGCACGAATCTCCGATTTTGTAGCGCAACCAGTGTAAAATCTGGGTTATGCGCTATGGAAGCACCTAAACTGTGTTGGCGCTACGAAAACACCTAAAGTGTTTCATAACATATAAGAACCTTTAAAACAAGCTTGATACAGGGAATCCATGTAAGTTATGGGACCAGTGGTGAATGAGAACGAACTATTGACCTTTATTTGACCATACTACCAAGACTCCTAAAACTTAGACACTAAAGTGAACATGGAAACACTGAACTTGGACTAACACCTAACCCTTCACAATCAAACTGATGTGAATAATTTAGATATTTCTTCTTAAGTGATAACAGGACCTTTTCTTTTAAAGAGTTGAAAAGGAATGGAAATGACTACTCTAGAAAATCTAGGCAGAGGGATCACCAAACCAATCACAAAACTGCAATATACACCTTGGTGATAAATTAAAGAGAAATTACCAAGGACTTATGTATGGCAGTCAATCTTCTCGAATGTTGTGTTCAGTGCATTGCGATCAATAAGGTGACAGACTCGGCTTCCTATAGATAAAGGATATAAGCCTATTGTGATCTCCCAATATATATGCAACGGTACGGGGAGCACAAGTCTGTGCTAGCACTTGTAGAATCAAGGAGGAGGAATCACCAAACCTTCAATGAAAATGATAGCTACTAGTTTTTACGATGCCAGAACACGTCTCTAGCCTAGACCTCTAGACTTGTTGTGTTAGGTTCCAAAGCGTTGTTAGGTTCATTGAAATTTATTTTAGAGTTGATCTTGTTTAAAGTTTGCCTTTCAATGTTTCACCATGTGATGTTGATTTGAAATTCCTAAAATGCAATCTACAATGATAAACAATATTTGTTTATTTTGAGCAATGAAAATCATAGCTACTATCGAAAGAAGATTACAATTCTCTCAAACAAAGAGCAAAGAGCACACACTAGTGCATTTTCCTAAATCATATTTTGCACGCAAACTAAAAATGCTAAATGCAAATGCATGTATTTGTTTTCATTCCCCTTAATGTAAAAAATGCCAAAAAAGAAAACTAAATGCAGCAAATATCTGAAATGTTTCTTTCAAAATGACATTTTCTACAATTTCTTCTTCAAAAGAGAAAGGAAGACTAAGTGACACTTTTCAATTTTCAATAAAAATGCTTTCGACACTTCGAATATCAACAAATCAAACCAAATACATGATGAAAATTTCAATCGACTATCCAGGGAAGGAAGAATCCATGACACTTCTCTTTTTGACACAAAACAACAGCTAGGACACTTTTTGTACCAAAGGGACAGATCGATTTAAGCAACTTTTTGATAAAGGATTGTAAATGATGAAAAAATATATAAAAACATTTACTAATCCTAATCTAAGGGAGACTGATCTATGTGATGCAAGGAGGTTTTAATAAGGAGGCACTATTCATAAGCAGCAAAACAACTAAACAAGACTAAAAACAAGGAAAAAAACCCCCCAATTTCTAGAATGGAAATAGGCTTAGTCAGTCATCGCACCTAGAATTCATAGAAACAAGGATGCATCACACTTCACACACCCAAGAGGTGCAATGCATACTGGGTTACAGTGACAGACAGTGTGATGGTCCAAGGAGCGCAATTGAAGTGGGTTTTGGCTCAAATGTGCAGCTATTTTCAGTGAGTTATGTTGAGCTATGATGGACAATAAAGATCAAAGTATAGACGAATGTCTTCAGAGGTTATTGAGCTACCAAAAGGACATACAAGCTTGTAATTCAAATGTTTAATTCATAGACAAAACCAAAGATTGACTGAAGCAGCATTCATCTACTATGAAATTGCAGAGCAAGAGCAGTTCGAAGGCTACCTCGCTAACTTCAGGCTATGTCTATAGTCTATAAAACAAACAATAACAACAAACAAACATGTATTCGTCCCTAGTGGAGTCGCCAATTTGTTTAGGGGAAAATTAGTGTCTTTTCGAATGACTAGCCCTCTAGGTTTTGCAGCTACCCTAGAAATAACAGTTTAAAGCAATTCACGATTTCTTCTATGTGTAATAGATAAGAGAAAGAATAAGGAACCAACCTGGAACTTCCTCTTAATCCCTTGCTTGATCTCTCTCCCCCTTGACAGAGCTTGTAGCTCCTCCTCATACTTATCCCGCTTAGAGAGTACGTGTAGAAACATAGTAACAAAGAACTGTCAAAGCATCTTGATCTATTAAAACATAAGCATTGTAGAATTAGTTATATAATTAACATACAATAGCATTCACAAATGATAACATTCACAATTGCACAATCATATGGAATAAAACTTGAAGAAATTTATTAAATAGAAGGAAGAATTACAACCCAGTTGTCTGATCCAGCATCATCCTCCCAGCATCAATCCCTCTTCACCTCATGAAATGGCAAGATCACACCAACAATACAATGCTCTTTCCTCAAATACAAACTGGCAGCACTTCCTTACAATTCACAATATTCCAGCCTCTAGATCTCTTAGATGAGGGATCCATTTATAGATGTGTGCAAGGTTGTGAGTCATCTCTAGGGTTTTGATTAGTGTCATTCCACTTGTTACAATTAGTTCCACTTGGAGATTTCTTGGATCTCTTACTCATCCCTGGGCTAATTCAGAGAGGCAAGTGTCATAGGAGAAGTTTCTAGAAGATTCCATGAGCATCCACTTAGCAAACTGTCTCGGACATTTGTCCATCCTCACCCATCGCACCCAATAGATAGCCTAATCAGTATGCATCATGCCTGAGCAGTGTATCACTCAATATGCATCATGCCTGAGCGGTGTATCACTCAGTATGCATCACACCTGGCCAATGTAGTAGTCAGTATGGTTCAGTTTAGGCCATTTCTAGATGGTTTTTGAGGTGGATCTTTTGGGGAATGATGTAATCAAATGACCATGTTCTTTTAGGCCATGTGTTATAGACATATTTGAGCACTACAACCCCAATCTTATATTTCCATAAACCAAGGGCTTCTAAGTCCCTAAAAGTGTTGTTTCATACCCTAAAGGAAGAAGGTCAACTGATTACATCATCTCCCAGAAGTTCTCCATGAAAACTGCTCAGAACTGGTCAAAACTAGACCATCTCACCTGCTCCATGGTCAAAGTGCGATGCATCTCACCTAATGCACACGGGGGATGTGATGCATATTGAAAATCCCTTCTATGGGGTGTGATGGGTGAGAGTAGACAAATGGCAGAGACAGTTTGCAAGGTGGATGATCATGGAATCTTCCAGAAACTTCTCCTGTGACACTTGTCTCTCTAAATTCACCCAGGGATGAGTAAGAGATCATGAAATCTCCAAGTGGAATTGAGAACTATCAGAGAGAGGACAATAATCAAAATCCTAGAAGCTAACTCACCCCCCTGCAAACATCTATATATGAATCCCTCATCCCAGAGATCCAAGGGCTAGAATTTTGTATTTTGTAAGGAAGTGTTGTTGGTTTCCTAGTGGAACATCATAGTGTTGGGTGATCTAAGCTTTTCATGAGGTGAAGAAGGGCTTTCATGCTGGTAGGATGACACTGGGTCAGATCAATGGGTTGTAATCATCTCTTCTATTCTTTATATCAATAAAGCTATTCAACTTTTCCTCCACATTCTTGTATATTTGATGATATATACATTTGTGTGCTCAATATATATCTGGTCCTATATTGTTTATGATTGTATAATCTTTGTACTTTGAAGGTATTATGCTGCTTTGACTTCACAGGTACTCTTTGAAGCGGGTAAGTAAGGAAGGAGAGGCAAAGATCTATCAGAGGGGAGAACGAACGAGCAAGCAACCAAGTGAAGGATCAAGGTTGGTATTCTTTGCTCCTCTCTTATGTACTTCTCATAAAGGGAAACGAAAGTAACTTTGGTTTGTTTGTTTCTAAGATAGCTACCCATCTTAGTGGGACTAGCAGCTCTGCATGGACACTAGATTTCCCGATAACAAAATGGCGACTCCTTTGGGGAGTGAATAGCTTATTTTCTTATCTATATTTGTTTGCTTTATAAACTACAAACGGAGCCTGAAGTTAAGCCAACTAGCCTTCGAACTACATTTTCTATGCAAGTACAAAGTAGATCAATGCTGCTTCAGTCTATCTCCAGGTTTTGTTTATAAACTGAACAATTGATTTCCAAACATCCTAATTGCCCTGGTGGTGGCTCGAGTAACCTAATTAGATCAACCCCTATGATTTACATTTACTGACTATCATTAGCTCGGCCTAAATCCCTGAAGTAAGCTGCCAATTGTGACCAAAAACCAAGTTGAAGTCTCATCCCTGGACCATCGCACCTTCTCCTCTTGGCAATCTGGATGCATCGCACCTCCGGTGCATAGTAGGTGAGATGCATCCCTGTTTCCTTGTGTTACAGGTGCAATGATCAGATAAGACTTTTTTTGCCTCCAGATTTTTGTTTTCTGTTCACTCGCTTCAGCTTTATTCAGGATTTTTGTTGTCTATGATTAGTATACCTCTATGGAAACTCCCTTACTTTGCATTATTCCGCCTCCATTGTACAAATAATTGTGAATGTTTTTATGTATTGTTCACCATTTACAGTTCTCTTTTACAAAGAAGTAGCTTAGTCGACTTGTCGTCTTTTGATTTGGAAGTGTTTCAAGTGTCGTTTTCAGTTAAAGAAAATAATCCTACTATTATTGACGGTCGATTACACTATTACTCTTGTATTTTATTTGGATTAATATCTTTTCAAGTGTCAAAAGTAGTTTTCAATTCAAAATTGCAAAGTGTCGTCATTGTCTTCATTTCGTCTTTTGAAGAGAAAATTGTTAGTATTGTCGGTTTGAAAAGATAAGCATTCTTTTTGTCATCCACACATTAAGAAAGCGGAAAACAAACACATGCATGTGCATTTCCATTTAGACTGCTTGTTGATTTTGATTTAGGATAATGCATCCAGTGTGTGCTCTCTGCCCTATGTTGAGAGAATCCCACTTCTCTTTCCTTAGTAGCGAGGATTGTCATTGCAAAAGGAAGAATAAACAATTGTTTATCATATTAGATTGCATTTTAGGAATTATATATCTACATCACGTGGTGAACCTTAAAGGAAAACTTCTTAAGAAAAATCAACTGTAAAATAAATTCAATGAACATAAAAACGCTTTGGAACCTAACGCACAACATTTAGAAGTCTAGGCTAGAGACGTGTTCTGGCATCGTAAAGCCTGGTAACTATCGCTTTCATCGTAGCTTGGGTCATTCCTCCTCTTTGAGACAACAAGTACCAGTACGGACTTGTGCTCCCCCATACCGTCGAGTATATATTGGGAGACCACAATAGGTTATATGCTTTATCCTTAGGAAGCCATGTTTGCCACCCTATTGATCGCGATGCACTGAACACAGCATTCAGGAAGATTGACTACCGTACCGTAAAAAGTATTCTGCAATTTTTCGATTGGTTTGGTAATCCCTCTATCTAGATTTCCATAGTAGTCTCTTTCCTTCCTTTTCAGACTCCTTAAAGCAAAAGGTCCATTTGAGCATTTGTCACTTCAGGCTCATTAAAAATTGAAGGCGACTAGAGTCATCTTTAGCTTTTTCTCGACTCTTAGAAACTAAAAAAGAAAGTTGTGTCAAAGTGTCATAAAATTTATTTTAATCAGAATAACATCATTGTTCCCTCATTGGTCTTAGGTTAAGAAAATGGGGTCCACCAACCAAGGATTTCCCCTTGGAGGAAATCCTAGTCCTTTCTCCTCTTGGGGAGATGTTGGTGCACCTCATATGGCTACACTGTCCCTTCCAAGACTAACAATCGGCTTGCGAGTATGGCTCTTCTCAACCTCTGTCGTTCAAATCGCCGTAATTCCTAACCAATCAAACCAGCAACTAGATGATACTAGAGTTACCCCCCAACCTTCTGCTTTGTTTTTTTCTCCCTCCCCTCGTTCCTCTTCACTTGGTGAAGTTGGTAAAGCTAAAAACCAAGTAACTGAGAAGAAGAAGAAAGGGAAGGAGAAGGAGAAGAAGAAGGAGCCGAAGGCAAAAAGGGGCAACCATGCATCATCTAGCAAAAATCCACACACTGCACCGTCCAAACCTAAATCTCCATGTGCCATTTGCAAAGGAGACCACTATCATCGGGATTGTCCTTGCATCCCTCGGATCTTAAGGGGCTGGTCTCCTCGTTTGCACAATTCGGTGTCGTCAACCTCTGACGATCATGTTGAGAGTACACCATCAACTAGTGAAAACAAAGTCTCTAGAAAGAAAGGAAAATATAGATTTCCTTGTAGACTATGTGAATTCAATCATGTCGTCCACCATTGTCCCTTCCTGGACGAAGCTAAAAGAGTCTTGGATAACCATCCTGCTTCACCGCTATGGCTTCCTCCTGGATACAAGAAACTCTTTCCGAGTCCATCGCTAGTTGAAAACCCAACTAACACATCTTTGTTGTCGGTCTAAGCATCTATCATTGAAGATAAACCCTCTGAGTCCACACCGAACCAAAGTCATTGAGTCGAGACAGTAGTCGACCCAGTCTTGTCTTCGTAAGGTCCATCTTCAAATGATACAATCACCGAAGAGAATGAGAACGAAACCATTCAAATTCTTTTCATAAACACAGACTCCAGTGAACATGGGGGCAATCTACCCATCCCTTTATCACAAGAAGGAAGTTCATCAGAGTCATATCTGGCCGTTTATTCGGTCCCACCTCCGAGCAACCTAGTCATTTCCTTCAATTGCAATCTACTAGGCATACCCCATCTACCATCTAATGTGTCATTCTAAATCATTCTACAAACTTACAGAATGGTCATGGTTGGTAATATCATAGATGAAGGGGATTCTATCGGTATCCTTTCCTCAGCTGCTTGGAAAGCGATCGGTTCACCATCACTTCTGCCTGAGATGCGAAATTTGACAGGCTTCAACAAAGGAACTAGTCGACCGTTAGGGATCCTTCCAAATTTTCCTATAACTTTGAGAGGGAAAAATATTTATCTGAACATAATGGTAGTCCAAGGACCTCTATATTACAATCTACTCCTTTGGCATGACTACATTTATAGCATGGGAGCCATTGTCTCCTCACTCTTTCGAGTAATGTGTTTTCCGCATGAAGGCGGAGTGGTCCAACTCGTAGAGTAGCTTTTATTCCCCATCTCACACATAGCTAATAGTCAAATGCCATCCCTAATTGGTCTTTTCACGTAAGGAATGTCTCATCAATCTCCAGTCTGTCCACGTGATGAGCGTGAGTAATTCAGTGAATATGACTGAAACCCACGGGGCATGCGCCCTAGTCTGCTTTGGCAAAAGAACCCCAGGTGTAAGGTGGGTTTCCGCGTAGGAATATGACTAGTCTAACACACCTGTCTGTTTAGGAAAATTGGATTAGACTGGAATAAGATACCTCCGTCAAAAGGTATGCTTTTCCTAACAGAGCAAATTCTTTGTTTGTAAATTGAAGGGTAACCAAGAACCTCTACTTTGTATGTTAAAAGGTATGCCTTTCCTGATAGAGCAAGTGCTTTGTTTGCAAATTGAAGGGTAACTTGGAGACTCTACTTCATTATACCTGGGGGCATGCAAACCTTTTCACGTGGAAGTGAAAAGCAACCATTTATTTTCTTATTTTGTAGATTCTTAACCCTTTAAACTCTTATGATTGATTGTTCCATAAAGAAAGGATTTGGAGCAAAGTTTCGAATGGTGAAAGCTCCCTAAAACCTAAACCTATCGATGAGACATCCTTATTATATGACTGGCACGAGAAGTTTTACACGAAGTTGAAGCTCGTTAAAAATTAAACCTAAGCAATGAGCATATGTTCTGCCATAGTTTAAGCTCATTAAAAAATGAACCAATCTCCATTAAATAACCATTGTGAATGCATTATCATCAACTTTCTAGCCTTGGTCGTGTTCTTACCATCACCCCACTCTGTTTTAGTTGATCATACACCTCCATTTGGTTGTTTTCCCTTTTGAGGAACAACTGCGACGAGTGATTCTGTTAGCCATCCTCGTAACACTACCATGATTGGAAAATTCCAAACCTTACTTGGAACCAACTGCTACCCGAAAATATCACTCGCTCCTCAAAAACGAGTCTTCTTTAAGCTCTTTTCATCTTACTCGTAAAATATGAAAATATTGCCAAGAAATTGGCCTCTCCAGCTCATTAAACCTATCGGAAGTGCTATCCCTCCTCTAGATTTTAATCTTTTTGGACCGAAGGGATTATTACACAAAAATATTGAGTGCTTGTCTTGTTCGACTCGTTAAAATTATATAAAATTCATCCCTTTCGTATTATTTTATACTTTTTCGGACTTAAGGGATTATATGACGAAAAAGGATTATTGGAGTTTCCTTTTCGTCCCTTTTCAGACTCTCTAAAATTGAAAAAGGATCGACTTGTCTTTGTCGTTAAACTCGTTAAAACAATAGCGACAAACTTGTCCATGCGGATAAGAATGAGTTTCACTGTCACTAGGCTCGTTAAAACATAGTGATGGGTTTGCCCGAAGGGAAAATTATAAAACAAGCATATGTTATCCTCTTCAAGCTTGACAAAAATAAAGAGGTACTGGTCAGCAATGACTGGGGGAAAATTGGGAAGAAAACTTGAAGAAACTTTATTGGTAGCAAGTCGCTCTTGAACATGACACTTTCACTCTGTTAGCGCTTGGAATTCACCTAGGCTGAGATAGATAAACTCTCAAGGCTACATCAAACCATTTCACCTGGTAGCTAGCCCTACGAGGTATGAGAAGGCTCTCTCGGGTCAAAACTCGATGGATTTTGTCAATAGGATGAGTTGACCATTTAGGAACAAGGATTTTAGGCTAGTAAACTGATATGAGGGATTGGTTTAGAGTTTTTGGATTTTTTGGTGGCGACTGGAGGGAGTGCAATTCAGCGTGCGGGGATTGAGCTCAGTTTTTGCAAGTGATTCCTTGGGGCAAGGTAGGAATCTATGCTGATGCCTTTAGTTGAAAGAGATGATCAGGGAGGAAAGGA